>JAULBM010039845.1:0-10818 GCA_032357055.1 Geukensia granosissima
GAAATTGCTTGGCCAGATGGATTAATTTTTGAACTGGAGCATCAGTGGAGATACCTTTATAAAGTTTCCTAATTTTGGCTGAAACTGCTTTGTGAAATTGATTAATATTTAATGTAGAGCATCCATGAAAGTTTCCCCATTTCATCCCAATGGGAGGAAAACAAGGCAGCCAGACAAATCTTGTTTCTGATTGGCTGATTCATTAAAATATCTTCTCCTCTGAAACTTTTTTGCCAAAAGGCAGGTTAGCGATACAGGCTCAGCCTCCTGAGCCTCTAGTTTAAAATCCCAATAATTAAACTCGCATTCTGGAGTGAAGTTTCAGAATCGCAATAATAAATGAACCCAATAATTTCTGAATTTACAGTAAATGATTTTCCTTTACCTACCAGCATGCTAAAACCTATACTGGAGGAGTAAGTCTCGTTGTTTGTACAGTTTCCTTCAGTATTTTACTCTCTTGTTTATTTTTTTGTATGACAATGTTTTCTTTTCCATTTGCATGAAAAATGTTTATTTAAAAACTTTCTCTGTTTGTTTATAATGTATTTAAATTGTAACAAACTTTATTTCAGTTAGTAGACAGAAAATACTTCTATTATTTTTGTGTGCATTTTCATGATTTATTTGTTGTATTTGATAACTTTTAATGATTAGCATAATCACTTAAACAAAAAAAGAAAATCATATTTCAAATTTTTGGACACTGACTAAGAATGGCTTTACAAGGTCAATAGGCAAAAGTTGAAAGGTTAAAACTACACAAGTACAACTAAGAAGCAAGATAATTTAAAACACTTGAAAAAAATGCTGGGTTATCGTCATGATGATCAACATCTATGGAGTCTCTGTATTTATTCTTTCTAGAATTTTTTATCCATGACAAGACCTGACTTAGTTTGTAGTTCATAGAAACAACAGATAATGGTTAACTCTTAACAAGTAAAGCATTCTAAGATCATGTATGAAACACCAGAAAAATATGGCATATAAGAAGTAATTAAATCATGTCTGCTCTAGTTTATTTTCCCTTGTTTTAATATTAGCTCTACTGTTTTGTCTTACCTAGAGAAAACCTGACATACAAATATCATTAGTATATATATTCATGACAGAAACAATGCAACCCCCCTAACTCAATTCAATTACACCAATAGCCTACAATAGGATCTAAGCTTTTATTTTACAGTCATGAGAAAAATAGGTAAAGTAGAATAGTGCATAATAGTCTAAATCATAATATTCTAGAACAAGCCAATTTAGCAGAAAGATCAGAATTAACAAACAATTTACAGTGAAACCTTTCTAAACCAAACACTGAGAAAACTGAAAACTTGTCTAAACCAGACTGATTCTTAAGTCCCTTTATACAAGTTTTCATTTGTTTTTACCAGCCTCAACTGAACACCTGTCTAACATTTTTTCAAATCTAAAAGGGGTTCGTTGTAGACAGGTTTCACTGTATTTCTATAATTAATAGTCTAATGTTGTATTGCGACTATTTATAGATTAGTACTATAGAGGAGAAACAGTATGATGATGCCTTTACGATCCAGGGCGTGTCTGACGATTTGGTAAAGATCTTTGATTATATGGCAGGAATGGTGCCCTTTATTCAGAAACTTATCAAGGATGTAAGTTCTATAATCAGGGATTTAAAAAAACTAGTTCTATTAATATTTCAAGTGTATCTGAATATATTTTGAGTGAAAAGACTTTGACATTGTGGATATTTATAATTGATAATCAGTGTCCAAAATAGGAGCACAGCACCCCATTGCCCTTTTTGGTGCTTCTCTATGCCCTTTTTATTTCTGAAATTCAAATACATATAAAACAGCTTATTTCTATGCCTCGTTCTTACCGACATATAATGTGAATTAAATGGGCATCCGAATGCAATTGAAGTGTCAAAGACATTCAAAGGTACGTCAAAGCAAATTTGATGCATATTGAAAACATTAAATAGTTAAATATTTGCTCGATGCACATTCAATAATGTGAATTAATTCGCATGAGGTGTGAACGCAGCATCAATGAAAAAAAAGGGTTATGAATTTGAATTTGTCTTAAAATAATATAATCAGTCTTATTAAATTTTGAGTGACCAAAAATAACAAGATATTTGGTATTTATCTAGATCATCAATTTCAGCAAAAGTGCTGTTTTTGTGCAGGTTCAACCCTCTGCTTTTAGATCTTAGCTGGAACACTGATAACATAGCACTAAGTAAACAGTAGCATTTTTCAACCCTTTTAATGACAAAATATAAGACATGAAAAAAGTTTTTCATTTGATTTTTATTGTAGAAAAAGGATGGTGTACAACTTAATGCAAAGATGACACATGATTCTGTTGTGGTGAGTGCTCTTATAATTACAGTTTTGTACATTTTTTTTTTCAGCCTAAATGTCATTAAATTATACATGTAATAAACATGTGGCAAACTACATAAGTATATATTTTTGTGTATTGCTATTTTCATGGGAATATGTTGTCATACCTATTTATGGGTTTAAATTTTCGCTATACTTATCTAATAGTGATGCCAAGTTGATAATTAACATTTTGCAGGTACAAATTTTCACTGTAAAGTTATGTCCATGAAGATAGCTAAAATTAAAACACCACAATATTGCTACTTTTGCAGTATTAAAATGGACTGACTGACATAATTTGAGAATTTCCTCCTCTCAGATGCCCTTAACAAGGCTATCAAATAGAGCAATTCAAAGAAGATTTTTCTGTTTTTATATCTTTTTTTACCGTTTAGACTATAATTGAGATTGATAAATTTGTAGTTTATTAGTCACATTATTTCAGAGTTATTAGAAGTTACATTTATGAAAATGAAAAGATATAGGTTAAAGGTCAGAGAGACTGCACTTCAACAACAAGAAATAAAAGGGAATTTACAAATCTAGAGGTCTCCACAAGGCCTTCAACGAGGGTGAAATGCCACTCCTTGTGAAAAGCATTAAATCTCTCCAAAATAAAAGACATGTATATGTAAAATATACTGCTCCTTCTTGAACATTATCAATAATGTACATGTAACAAAACATAAAGCACAAAGGCTAACCTAAGACTACAATTCCTGACACATTAGACCTGTGGTGGGGTTATACCATTGAAATTTTTGTAACAGTGTGTAAAATTTGATATTTTTGTATATACTTCTGTTTGTTGTAGGCTTTGTCTGAACTGAAAGAGTTTATGATAGTAGACAGTTTGCCCAGTAAGAACAGACAGAAACTGATGAGGAATCTTAGAGTAAGTCACTTCAGATCTTTCTTTTCTTTCTTCATTTATTATGTTAATACTTTGAAACATAAAAAAGAGGTTTATTAGAAATTGCCTTCACATTTTAAAAATAGTTCAACTGAAATTCAGCATTTCATTCACTGGTTTTTATAGTCATTATCAAAGTAAGGTGATATTATTAAAAGTTATTTTATAATCATATGTATAAAAATATGAAATATAATTGATTAATTTTGGTTGAAGTTTATACAGACACATTTTCCCTTTAAACATTTTAAGGGATAAGGAGTGTTTAAATTATACATGTTCTTCAAACAAATGTTGATGATTTTTTCAAGCTGTCAGATTGCTGATTTCTCTCCAATTCCGCTTTGCATTTGAGTGGCCTCCAGGCTAAACTCACAGACTTTCCAAGAGTCTTGAATATGCATGAAATATTCCCCATTTGATGTTTAGCAACCAACAACCAAATTTCTGACAGTGTTAAAAAAAAAGAATGTCTTGAAATATACATACACTTTTCATAAACTTTAATCCAATGTTGTTCTATCAGAATTCATTATTTTCTTGACAATACCAACAAGAGAGAACTACATTTGCACTAGCCACCATTTAATGACAAAACATGTGATCATAAAGTGACAATGTAAAAAATGGCAATGAGAAGATACTTAAACATTAAATACAAAGAACTGAAGACTAAATCAACCAAACAAACAATTTATTTACCCAACATAAATATGAAAGTTTTATGTGATGTTTTCCTATCAAGTCAGGAAATATTTTATCCTATGAATTTGTTTTTCTGTTTACAGATAGTAGAACTACTTGTTAGTCTCCTACAAATACCTTTCAGAGGTACACCAGATCAGCAGTAAGTACTGAAAATATATATTACACATGTATTCAAATTCATGTACTTGGAACTTGCTAAGGGCTATTTTTTAAATGTATGTACTAGGGTCCAAAGGCATCTTTTTACATTACCAACCTACATGCAGTTAAATGCTTTTGAATATTTTTTATAATCAAATGCAATATGTAGATCCCTACTTTTGGGCATATATTCTAAATTTTCTTTTATATAGAAGTATTTTCATGAACAAGACATTTCCAATAATAAATGATATACAAAGACCAACAGAAATGATAAAACTTGCCTTCAGACCATATTTAAATGGAATAGCCCAAAGCCAAACATTAGTAAAGTGCACTTATAATAAAAATTAAATTTAAGTTTTCAGAATTGTTTCTGACAATTTTGCATCCTCTGATTTAAGAATTGTAAAATTGATTCATAATTCATTGTCTAAATTTATACTTCATTAGATTTTTGTCATAAAATAGGTGGGACATGTATGAAGGGTCAGAAGTAAACCATGGTTTTCTTGGGAATAATATCACTTTAATAATGCTTTCCATTTACAGTCATTTAACAAGGATCTTTGTGGAAGCCTATGACGTGCTGTATACATATTTGATGGGTAACAGTAGAAAGAATGAACTGTATATAGCCAAGTATATAGACTTCTTCCTGTCACAGTTTGAATACAAGGAGGTTTGTATTGATGTTTGATCATCACTAGTTATTCATTTTTTTTAAAACAAGGGGTTCAATCCAGTTATCTCGCATAAAAATGAGCTTTGCTGAACAGTTGACACTGGTGGTGTTTCACATTGAGGTCTGTCGTTTAACAATGTGGTTTCATTTTTAGTTCACCTTTACAAAGCGTGTGTCTTTTTCCACCTCTCCTCTACATCTAAGTTTTTATTTATTCAGTACTGTACAAGATGTAGCTTCATGAAACTTGTAAGATGTTGTATTGGGACTGTGTGCATCATTTACCCTCAAATTTAGGTGACCATGCAGCCTCATGTTCAGTTTGTTTTTGACTGCAACCACAAAAATCACAAAAATTGTTAAAATAATTGACAACCCTTAACTTGTCTGACATGAAATTTATCAAACTATGTTTTACAGAAATTTGCTGCATTTTTTTTTTAAATTCTTAAACACTGAAAATACTGAAAGGCCTCAAAAAGTAATGCACTTAGTAGTTGTCCCTGCCGTCTGATTTGGCTTCCCATTTCGATTTTTTTGGATTTTATTGCTTCTTTAGTTATATTTGAATCTTTGACTTCCTATGTTTCAGTTCTAATGCTACTAATGAGAGGTTACTCTTTGAAATGTACACGAAGAATTCCTGAATTTTCCATATTTAATTAACATTGGAAATTTTGCATTTTAACAATAGCATTAAAATATTAAATTATTTAATTTTTCAGGGAATGATAGGACTGAATTCAGCACACATGGTAATGGAACTAATCAGAGATAACAGGAAAATTGTAGACAGAATTACAACAGAACATATTGATAAATTTGTAGAGCTGTTACGGCGAGATAAGGTATTATATACTTGAATAATAGTTAATTATTATACACTATGGGAATTTTATATTTCACTTTCATGAATGAAACAATGAGCCTTAGTTGGTAGAAATATTGGACAGATTGTTCAAAATGGTCACCAGAAGAAAAAATGTTTTCCGCTTGGTCCAATTTTTAAAGTCTTCTTTACCAGAACCATGAGGCAGATTGCATTGTTACTTTGCAGGAATGATTGTTAGGTGGTCTTGTACTAAACTAGTGAATCATATGCCAATTAGAATTTCAAGATTGCTGCCATGATGCTACTAAGTCTCAAAACCAGAATGTAATAATTTTTGTTGCTTCTGGCAACTGTAAGCCAGGTTAGCATTTACAGGCTACTCGGAGCATCTGGTGTGATAGTCCAATATGTGAGCCTATGTGGTATTTAAGCATGCTCATTAAGGATGATATCATGGTGTGGAGATTGATACAATAGAACCCTTTATATTTTGCACTGTTGTTTCTGCTCCTATAGAGGCTCTATGAAAGTTTTTAGAATTACGAGCTTGCACCTTTTTTTGAGTCTGCTGCTGTTCCAGGTATCATATTACCCTTGTATTGATTGTTTGGTGATCTTGTTTTTTATTTCAGAATTACCGTTACCTTGATTTATTGAAAGTTTTGTGTGTGTGTGATGGTGTGTCCATAGCTGACAACCAGAAATACATAACAGAAGTCTGGCTGATGAAAGGAAATAGGGTAGGTCATTTTATCAGATACATGTTATACATGTTGATGTGTTTCCATTAGGGGGCTTACAAACAGTTAAGTAAGCAATTCTCTACTATGTAAAAAATATTTCTTATGTATGATATATAATAGGCACAAATGTTAAATTCAGCAAATTTACATGAAAATATCCATCACAAGACATTGTTTGAGAAGTTGATTAATCTGTGTGTTAATTCTGCTTTAACAAAGAATACTGTTAACTATATTTATTTGTTCTTCCAAAATTAATTTTTATACACTGGCCACAAAATGGCTGAGATGTTGCAGATGTTGCAGTTAACACCAATCAATCAATCAATTTTTTTTATATTTACCTGTACATTATTTTTTGTACTTCCAGAATTGTGTATTTTATACTGACCTGGGCCAGAAGATTGGTAAAGACAGTGGAGTTGTGTATGTTTCCACCAATACAGGTCGCACATGGAAGGAACTAGCTGAATTTGCCAAGGTATAATATCACCTCTTGATAAGTCTATAAAATTTCAAACTATTCATGAGAGGTATGAACAAATTAGGCTAGTTATTGTCAGAAGGTGTGAGCATTTTTCAGACAGATATAGCCATTTCACTAGGGCAAGAAGTTTGGATATATTGTGCATGGTGTGTTATTTCAACACCACTGAAAAGTCCATGAAGACAGATTGGACTCACTAGCTTGAACCTCATTCTCATAGTCCATTGCAGATTTTACAAGTACAAAATTTAATACAAATGTAAAGGTAAAAAATCATTTATAAGCAGCCCAATGAGAATAAAAATAGAAAATGCATATATGTAGGTCTACAATTGTTTCTCTACAATAACAAAGCATGCATTTATATAGGTCTACAATTACCAAAACATGCATTTATTTAGGTCTACAATTACAAAACTGTATTTATTTAGGCCTACAATTACAAAACATGCATATATGTAGGTCTACAATTACAAAACATGCATATATGTAGGTTTACAATTACAAAACATGCATTTATGCAGATCACAACTGGCTGTTTACATTGCAAGCATTTCTAACTGTACAATTTTGTTCATAATTCAAAATATGATATCCATGGTGATAGTTAATGAATTTCTTATTTGTAGAAATCCAGTGAAGATGATGAGATGTATCTATTTTTAGAACATCAGTTGGAACTGTTTGGATATCTCTGTCATGTAAGTATTTCTCTAATTTATATGTTTAATTTTTGTAGGGAAATAATGAATGGATGACTATTTTCTCTATTATTGTTTAAATATATTTGCAAATTGAAAATATTTTTTGCCTTGGGTGTTGAAAGTTATTAATGTCCTACACAGCACATTAGTGCTTTCAGTCGGACGGTGTTGTATATTTTTTCTTCAGCCTCTGATTGATATTTGGTGCACTGTTCTTGAAACTCTCTTATCACTATCCTATTTTTATACCCCTATCAAACAAAGTTTTTGGACTCGCTGATTACTTTATCTGTCTTTGTATATATCCATATATCTTGAAAGCCCTACTCCTAAACCTCCAAGTAGATTTTGATGAAACTTTATATGAAGAAAAGGCATTATATGGAAAGGTTACTGCTGGCAGATTATTCCAAATGGAGATAATTAAACTTTAGAGTTCAAAATGCTAAACAGGGGTATCCATATGGGATTTTGTTCAGAATTTCAAGATTATATCAGACCAAGTATTTGTAAAAGATATTATTTGTTTGTTTGTTTGATTGGGGTTTAACACCACTTTCAACATTATTTCATTCATTGCCGCAGTCAGTTTTACTGGTAGAAGAAGCCAGAGTACCTAGAGAGAACCACTGACCTTTGGCAGATAACTGACAAACATCACCATTAAAGATATTAAGAAATTTAACTAATTAATGCCAATTATGCACATTACAGCAAATTATTATGTTTCACCCTTTGACATGTTTTTTTCCCTTTCTTTTGTTGAATTAAATTTGTTCTTTCATTTTGTATATCTATTTTAGGGTCAGAACGACTTTGCCATCAAGGTGATAACACAAGAATTGAACTACCTGACTTGGGAGGAAGCATTTACCTGTCTGAGTGATGAACGTTTACCTGATGAGCTGAGAGCCCAGTATTGTGATCTTATTATCAGTAAGTGTAATCTTAAATATGAGATTTTAAATTTGTAAAGAAAAGCATCTGAAAATTTATGATTGATTGATTGTTGTTTAACGTCAAGTGGCAAATATTTCATGCATATTCAGGACGGAAACCTACATTAAGTGTTTAATGTTTTATTATATTAAGTTAAATATTTATTACCTTACATCTTATCACAGAGATAATTGTTGAAATACAATAAAATCTGTCTAAACCAAATTCTGTGTAAAGAAGTTATGTCTGCCAAACCATGATTTTTAATTTCATTCCAATTTTACCTATTTAAAGTAGTTACTTTTGTCAATTCTGATAAATTTAGAAAAAGTTCAGGATTTCTTAGGTTTGACAGTTTTTACTGTATTTTCACCAGATATGTTTAATTTTTGCACCTTGTTTATTTTAGCCATGTTTGTGAATGTGGGTGACAACCATTCTGTGATAGATCGTGTGAAACTGACATACAATTATGATGAAATTGATGACATTGAGGTAAGCTTCCTTATGATTTTTTAACACCTTTTAATTTCTTGTGATTTTTGGCTTTCTAATTGTTTCTTGAAGTGTTTAAAGTAATTGCTTTTATTTTATGATTAACTAAGATTAAAGTTTTGAGAGCTCCACAGATATAATTGTTGAATGAAGATATACATGTGCTTTATAACCAACTGTAAAATTTCAGGAATATCCAAAATCTCAACCAAAGTCAGAAATCGGTACTCAGCGAACTAGCATCACACTTCCAAAAATAAATATCGAGACTGATGATTATCCTACAAAAAGTCCAGAAACCTTGGAAAGAATGTTAAATGGGTCTTATACCCCTGATACATTTTGTGATAGTGTTATGTCTCGACCTGTGACAAGGTCACAAAGTGTTCAGTCACGACCTTTCACCAGATCTGCGAGAGGGTCCAATGTCAGAAAGGTGATGCATTTGTCTGACCTAAAACACCAAGTTATTGTCATGGAAGTTTGTTTTCACTTACTTGTTATAAAAAAATCACTGATATGCTATGAAACATTCTTTCTCACAAAAACAGTGCAATCTGGCACAATCTGTTGTTTGATTTAATACATAGTTTGCATGGAAGTTAAGCTATAGTGAAAACCAATATTGATGGATTCTTTCAAAAAATGTAGAAGCAGGTAGTCCAAATTATTAAATTTATCCGTTTATACTAATCCATTAAAATTGGTGTGTCACTATTCATTACTTCGTTATTTAAATGGTCATTATCTGATTGCTTCACAAGGTCAAAATTGGAGATGTTTTAGCAGAGTCTTCAGTAGGTTTTTTGAATAGCAGGAAATTTTATTGGAATTGGCAGAAAAAATGGAAATGAACTGGTATTTTGGTTGTTGTCCAAAATGAAATAGCTTGAATAATTATGGCAAAATTCACTGGCTTCTGGATCTTAATGAAAACACAGAATTGGATGCAATTTTGTTATTATATGTGTAGCTTACTTCAGATGGAAAGATCATAGATGGGTTTGTTTAAGAGATTTTCAGTTGTTTACTACTTAAGTGTTATTGGTAAATACCCCTGTTAGACAATGATACTGTTTTAACAAATTTTAAACAGTCCATAGATTTTATTCAAAGGAATTGTTCAGTTGGTTATCACCTTTCTGCAAAGTCTGAACTTGGTTGTTATACGACTGTGCAGTGTTACATGGCTTACCCTTCTTTCAGCATTTAATGAATCGCAAGAAAGCCTGTCAGACACGACCAACGTCAGCAAGCATACATTTATTCTATTTCTATTATAGAAATATCAATAAACATTTTATGTAAACAGGTGTGTTGTTACAAAGTTTTGTTTCATTAATAGTATTTTGTGTTACTTGTCCCATCACCATTCCTCATGGTGTACTGTGTTAAACAGCCATTAACCAGAAACAAAACATTGCACCAACATACTATATATAGTGTATTTAACAGTGAAAACCTGTCTAAACTGAACCCTGTGTAATTTGAAAATCTGTGGAAATTGAACACATTATCAGACCATAGCTGTAGCAATGAACTTAAATTATACCCCTCTAAAACAAAAACCTGTCCTAAATTTACCATCTAAAACAAACACCTGTCCTAAATTTACCCCTCTGAACTAAACACCTGTCTAATTAGACCAAATTCTAAGACCTGAAGGATGTTTGCCCTAGACAGGTTCCACTGTATTTCTGCTTGCTGAAGCTGCTTGCATATTTAACATCTTGTGAAGCATGAGATGGTTTTGACCATTTAATGTTCAATAACTGAATAATATGAGTTTTGTT
>JAULBM010039856.1:0-10818 GCA_032357055.1 Geukensia granosissima
TTTTTACCCCATTCCACAATCTTGGGGACACAAAACAAATACACGTGCTTCCTGTTTGAATTCCCTTCGTGTTACCTTTAGCACTATCTTTTGCGTGTGTTCTAAATTCAAACCACTAGAAACAGTTTGATTCCGAAAACTGTGAAACTTATAAATAGATTTCAAGTAAATAACATTGGAAGGTTTAGTTGCAGATGACTCGATATCAATGATCAAAATATAAGATAAATAAAATCTCTTATGTCTATACAGAGTCATGACGAAAATTAAGTACTTGTTTATTATGTATATCAATGATATTAAACATTAAATTTCCTCAAGACTGTAACTGAATCTAACACACATTAAAAGTTTTCTGGAAATTCTTTAAAAAATACCAAAAACACATTGTAACATGTTGATGCGTGAGGTTCGGGTGTCTCACGCCATCTTGGATCGCAAACTTTCGTTATTGACTTTTTCTATAATTGCAAATCTTAATTTTTAAAGAAAATATTTGTAAGAGATTAAAACTGAATCCACATAATGTAATTTTTTTATTTAATGACATTCATTTTTTATGCAATTACAGAGAATAAAGATTTTTTTAAATATTAAAGAAATAAAGCATTGACAGGTGAGGAAACTCAATGACTTCATTTTATAAAGGATTGTACTATAGAAATATAGATTTATTAATGCAGCGAGAAAACAAGATCGGCGATCATACTTTTCCTTAGTTTCTGATAATATATGATAAAAGCAACCTTTACCTGATTTATTTTAGATTATATCGTTTTATGTTTCAATATCGAGTCAAATTTAGTTTTCCCAATATAATCAACAGAAAATGACTAATTTTGCACAAGGCGTTTCCGTGACACTGGCATTTGATTGTTATTTTTAACAGTACAATATAGGTTATCTTTTGATCAAGTATAAAAAAAATTCTATCAATTTTTATTTAGACACCCGAACCTCCTTAAATACAAAACATTGTTGAAAACTTGGGCGAATGTGATAAAAGATTATGTTCAGAAGAACAACCGCAACGTTTTGTCAAGAACATAAATCGTTGCAATAGCATCATGTCGACATAATTCTGCTTTGTATTAAGTAAAAGAACATTTAATTATTAATTTAACATATTCCATGTGAACTGATTACGTTGAATATTTTCTCAGTAATAATATAATTGAAGACTTTTTAATACTTTAACCATCATCAGTAAATTAATGTGTTTCCTTCGTGTGGTAATTAAAAACATAAACATGACATTAAAATGCAAATGAATATGTTTATAAACACACAAGATTCATGAATCCTGATTGGTTAGTCAGCATGAAATTAGTTAAAAATGAGAACCATGCATCATTATCATTTTAAGTTCAGATATTTTGAGTTTTAATGCAAATGAGTAACCATATTGGGATCTTATTAGCAACTCCTCTGCTATTAAATCTATTTCTACAAATTCGTTTTCTCAGAAAATGTGTTTGTTACGCAATTTGTTTTACATTTGGCATGTGTAATTAATTAACTTATTTATACTAAATCACAAAAAATGAATTTCAAAGTGGACTTTTCACCTTAAAAAAAAGGTAAAAATACTCCCTTTTGTCACAGACCGTTATGTTTTGAAAAGATTTTGCTTATTTCTACTACAGCAAATTGAAAAACTTACACGAGAATAATGTCCTTAAAAAATTACTTAAAGTTCGCTCTTCCTGTCGCAAGACGGTTTTATCTTCCGAACATGCGATAAAAACTTTTGTTGAAAATAAACATTAAATCGAGAGCCTTTGAACAGAAAGACACTTACCCTTCTAAACAACCTGGGTTTACTACCTTTTTCTCTTGTTTGGTCTATGGTTTGGCTCATTTGTACATCAAAAGCTATCGTCGCAAAAATCGCAAGGCATTTCCTCTTGTCGTGGTTTCATTATACTTTTAATCTTAACGAAAATCACGCCGTATCATGCGGAAGTCGAGTGACAGTCGCAAAATGTCGAGTGACGATCGCAAACAAAATACATAATGAGCCCTATTTCCTTTTTCATTCGTCCATTTTTAGTGTTTGCTTTTGTGTTTTTCTGTAACGTATTGGTTTGGTCTTGTTTTTCCGTCAGCTGGTTACTTCAAGTCTTGGTGTTGACCTCTCGTTTTTTAACTAGAATAATGACACATACCATTTAAGTATATAAATGTTAACCCTTTGGGTCCCCTTCTTGTACCCCTATATGTATCCATGGCTTAAACATCAAGTTGGGCAATCTAGATCTCCGCACTCACTACCCGTTTTTTTTTCCATGTCAGTAGTTATTTATTTCCCTTCGTTACGGAGCTTAATCAAAGCATACCGTCAGGCAAATCGCCATCGCACCTGTGAGGCATCGCTGATTGGCTTTCATAAATTTTAACTTTGACGTGAACTCAGATGGGATGTCTTTTATGAGGCGCCGATTTATTATTTATTCACTATTTTCTGATATCAAAAATTATATTTTTTTGTAACAATAATTAATTTTTTGATATCAAAAAATATTCTCTGATATTAGAAAATGGATTTTTTTATATCAAAAATTCCATTGGAATTTTTGATATCAGAAAATCATTGACATTTTTTTATGTCAAGAATTCTATTTATTGATATCAAAAATCATTATTGATATCAAGAAAAGCATTTCCTGATATCAAATAATCGATTTTCTGATATTTAAAAATGTTTACGATTTTCTGATATAAAATAATACATTTTCTGATATCAAATATTTATTCTTTTTTATATCAGAAATTCGAATTCTTGATATCAAAATCATTTTATTTCTTTTTCTTAAATAAACAGCTTATCTAACGGTTTAATATTACTATCTTTCTCGTGTGTTCTTTATTCAAACCACTAGAAACAGTTTGATTCTGAAAAAGGTTGATTGATTGATTGACCGTTGTTTAACGTCCATTTATTTCATGCTTATTTAGCTATAGGACGAAAACAGGTTAAACAACAAATCTATATGTAGACTGTGAGCAAGGGACCGGTAAGGGAAGTACTTTTAGACTGCCACTGGAAAAATTGCGGGTTGGATAGGGGCGGGAAATTTAGCCTTGTAACTGGCCGCCTACTGACCAGTCAAAATTAGCTGTTACAAGGGGTCTTTAACCTGCTTAAGACGTGGCGTTTCCTAAACGTCTGTAACGTCTCCCTCTTGACGGATTGATAATTTATGCATTCCCCACAATCAGGGACGCCCCTTTTAGAGGACAAATGCCTCCAGGACGGAGATACCTGGTACCTATTCTTTCTCCGGCACAACCTTCGTGAAGGGGATTTCGGGTATTTAAACATCCCGCTCGAACTAACGGACGCCTCTTTAGCAGGGGTTTTACCTGCAAGCGGAGAAACCGAACGACCTATTTCTAAACTCAAATAAATAACATTTGAAGGTTTAGTTGCAGATGACTCGATATCAATGATCAAAATAAAATCTCGTAAGTCCATACAGAACCAAAAGGAAAATGAAGTACTTGTTTATTATGTATATCAATGATATTACGGACATTAAATGTTCTTCAAGACTGTCTACTGAGTCTAACACACTTTAATAGTATTCTCCAAATTCTCTAATAAAAAAATACCCAAAACATAAATTTTATTGTAACACGTTAATTAAAAACAAAAAATTCTTGAAAACTTGTGCAACATAATTTCTGCTTCGTTTTAAGTATAAGAACATTTTATTACAAATTTAACATATTCCATGTGAATTGATTACGTTGAATATTTTCTCAGTAATAATATAAATGAAGGTTTTATAATATCAGTAAAATAAATTGTTTCCTTCGTTTGTAAATTAAAGTATTGTTTACAAACATTAACATGACATTAAAATGTCGATAAATATGTTTTTAAACACACAAGTTTCAGGAATGCTGTTTGGTTTTTTAGCATGAAATAAGTTTAAAATGAGAACCATGCCTCATTATAATTTTAAATTCAGATATTTTGAGTTTAAATGCAAATCAGCAACCATAGTGTGATCTTATTAGCAACGCCTCTGCTAATAAATCTTTTTCTACAAATTCTTTTTCTCAGAAAACGTGTTTGTTACGCAATTTGTTTTACATTTTGCATGTGTAATTAATTAACTTAATTATAACTTAATCACAAAAATGAATTTCAAAGTGGGCTTTTCACGTAACAAAAAGATAAAAATACTCACTTATTCACAGACCGTTATGTTTTGAAAAGATTTTGCTTATTTTTACTACAGCAAATTGCGAAACTTACACGAGAATAGTGTTCTCGCTCTTCCTGTCGCAAGACGGTTTTTTTTTCTTCCGAACATGCGATTAAATCTTTTGATGAAAATAAACATAACAACGAGAGCCTTTGAACAGAAAGACACTAACCCTTCTACACATCATGGGTTTACTACCGTTACTTATTGTTTGGTCTATGGTTGTGCTCATTTGTACATCAAAAGCTATCATCGCGAAAATTGCAAGGCATTTCTTCTTGTCGCAGTTTCATTATACTTTTAATCTTAACGAAAATCACGCATTATCATGAGGTAATCGAGTGACAGTCACAAAATGTCGAGCGACGATCGCGAACGAAATGCATAATGAGCCCTATTTTGTTTTCATTCGTCCATTTTTAGTGTTTGCTTTTGTGTTTGTCGGTAGCGTATTGGTTTGGTCTTGTTTTTCCGTCAGCTGGTTACTTCAAGTCTTGGTGTTGAGCTCTCGTTTTTTAACTAGAATAATGACACATACCATTTAAGTATAAAAATGTTTACCCTTAGGGTCCCCTTCTTTTACCCATGTAAGTACCAATGGCTTAAAAATACATGTTGGGCAATCTATATCTCCGCGCTCGCTACCCGTTTATTTATTTATTTTTTATATTTTTTTTGTCGCGTCGTGGGAGGTATAAGGATATCCCATTTGAGTTCATGTCAGTGGTTAATTATTTCCCTTCGTCACGGAGCTTTATCAAAGCATACCGGCAGGCAAATCGCCTTCGCACCTATGAGGCATCGCTGATTGACTTTCGTAAATTTGAACTTTGTAAGATGGGATGTCCTTTATGAGGCGCCGTTTTACTATTAATTCACTATTTTCTGATATCAGAAAACGGATTTTTGATATAAAGAATTCCATTTTTTATATCAAATATATGTATTTTTGATATCAGAAAATCATTAACATTTTTTTAATATCAAAAAGTACTTTTTATAGATATCAGAAAATCATTTATTCATATCAAGAAATGCATTTCCTGATTTCAAATATTCAATTTATGATATAAGAAATTCGAATTCTTGATATAAAAATCATTTTATGATATCAAAAAATCGAAATGTTGATACCAGAAAATAATTTATGAGGCGCCGTTTTACTAATTATTCATATTTTCTTATATCCATAATTATAATTTTTGATATCACAAAATCATTTAATGATATCAAGAAATCGGAATTTTGATATCAGAAAATCCTTTTTTTGATATCTGAAAATAGTTTTCATTTTTTGATATCAACAAATAGAATTTTTTATATCAGAAATTCGATTTTTTGATATCAGAAAATAGTAAATAAATAGTAAAACGGCGCCTCATAGTCCTTACATCTCCCACGACGCGACCAAGAAAAAAACAAATAAAAATGCGGAGCAAGTGTGGATATCTAATTTTAATTAGACTGCATGTTGGGAAACCATAAATGTCGTTTTGAAACATGAAAATTGAAAGTGTACAGCAATAAAGTTTTTGCAAACGTTTAACTTATTTCACTTAGAACTAGAGGGTGTTATGGCTATACACTTGATACCAATATACCCCAATGTTTAGCAAAAATATGTTTGATTTTCCTGTGGGAACCCATAATTTTTTTTTTATAATACATAATATTCACGAGGCAGTTAGGTACTGCACATATCCTGCCTGGACGTCACGTTTCAAGTCAGTGACTGGTGTAGTAATAAATGATGACGATGGATAAACGATCGAACGAACAAACCCAAATATCACTATATATCGCCACGAAGCTGGGGGGTAAAAATCTGCGTATTCCTTGAATAGGTTAATATGTTTTTAAAAACTTTTCCTTTTTATTTTATTTTTTTTTTTTTCATTTTCATTGTTATCGGATTCACTCATCAACAGTACATTTATCATTTTAGCATCCAATGTCAAAGGACTTAACGTGACAATTTTTGCTTACAAAGCAGATAGCCAGTATATTTCTGCTATAACTTCTGTAGCACTTACCGACAAAACACTTTTGTTTGTATCCTAACGAGACCAATTGTACCAGATATCCTGAAGTTTATGTCTAAGACAGATGTAATTAGAAATTAAAGAAGGGAACTACTATACGTCTTCTATATTCACTTGTGGGAACGGCTGTCATATTAATGGTTGTACAGATTATCAAACGGACAGAAGCCGTCAGAATGAGTTAATTCTTTAAATCATAAATAAGTCGTTTTTGGATGGCATTATGTTTCTTGTGTACACTTTACAATATTTGGTCAATGTGCATAGATCGTAAAAGTACTTTTATTAGGGAATAAAATTTTTGTTCTTTGAACGCAAATTACTGGGTTTTGGTTTTTTACATGTATTTAAGAAAGTACTAACCAAATAAAACATATTGGTTTTTCGGGTATTGTTAACTACGAAATCTGCAAAAATGGCAAGAAATATAAGCTTTATTGATATTCCTACCTATTTTAATTGTGTCATTAGTATGACTTTATGCGGCCTCTAGATAACTTCGTAATGCATCTTTTCGGTGCAAACAAAACCCGATTTTTCACTTTGATGAGTATGCAAGCAATTTATCACAAAATTACAATTTGAAAAAAAAATTAATTCATTTATGTAATGTATCTTAATATATGAGACTTGAAATTAACTGTTAAAGAAACATTTGCGCACTAAATGACAGTTCTTGTCGGTATATATAAAATTATAGCAAATATACCTCTTAGTAAAATTGTAATAAGTGTAAACAGTATTTTTTGTAAACATTTTGATAAACAATTACAATCATATATACATAAACAGGATTGGAAAACAAGTGACGCAGCACTTATACAATGTGCAGAATTCGTCTCGCCCTAAATAGGACGCCCATTTAGCGGTTCTATCTTCTGACAGAGAAATCACCCGCCCAACCAACGGACGTCCCTTTACCAGGGGTTCTACCTGCAGGCGGAGAAGTTGACTAAGAAAAAAGAAAGAATGCCACATTTTAATCTTTTCTGGGAAAGGCCCAAATATAGTAAGCTGTGTACATGCCAAATTGTTGAATTTCGTTTAAGACGTTTTCCTGGGCACGGATCAAATTTTATAAAAATCCTGGTGGTCCTTTTCCCACAACGTTTCGACCTATTGTTGTTTTCCTCTATTCTGTTTACCAGTCAAACTCGTTCTGACTTTAGAGTGATGATAACTTTCTTCTCTTAGTAAATTAGAGTCGACATTAGCCGACTACTTATCAAGGTGATAAGCCTTTAATTGTGGAAAGTCAATCCAAAGCAGTTCAAGTATTAATACATGGCACTCGAAATAACGGATGCCCTTTAAGCAGGGGTTCTACCTGCCGGCGGAAAAAATCGAACGGCCTATTTCTATACCACGGCCGCCCCATGGAGATGTGCAATCTATATTAAAATCGACAAAAATATACCAAATTTCGTATCTAATTAATTATTTTGGAGTATGTTCGAAATTGAAGCATTTTCTATTTGCCTAATGACCGTTGTACAACAAATTTAACTAAAAAAGTGTTGTATTTTGATTTAAACGAAAGTTTCCATAGAATCGACATGGATTAAAAGATATTAAAAAGTCTCATTTTTCAGTCAAATTCAAGGGCCAAAAACGCGACTTAACGACCCTTGTCCTTTGAATATCTTGACCAAATTTGTCACACATCCCGTAAGTAGATATAATTGGTTTTCACTTTTCAAAACACTTACTCGACTAAAAGAAAGAATGTGTAATACATGAAAGAAAGAAAGCCGCATTCTAATCTTTTCAGGGTTAACCTTCATCAGACACACTAAGGCCTAAATATAAGAAGATGTGTACATGCCAAGTTGTTGAATTTCGTTTAAGAGATTTCCCTGGGCACGAAACACATTTTATAAAAACCGTGGTGGTCCTTTTCCCACAACGTTTCGACCTATTGTTGTTTTCCTCTATTCTGTTTACCAGCCAAACTCGTTCTGACTTCAGAGTGATGATAAATTTCTTCTCTTAGCAAATTAGTGTCGACATTGGCCGACTACTTATCAAGGTGATCAGCCTTTAATTGTGGAAAGTCAATCAAAATTCAAGAACCTTCAAGAAGAGGAGTCGAGTATTTATACATCGCACTCGAACTAACGGACGCCCCTTAAGCAGGCGTTCTACCTGCCGGCGGAAAAATCGAACGGCCTATTTCTATACCCCGGACGCCCCCTGGAGATGTGCAATCTATATCAAAATCGACAAAAATATATCAAATTTCGTGTCAAATCAATTATTTCGAAGTATTTTGACAATTGAAGCAATTTCTATGTGCCTCAAAACCGTTGTACAACAAATTTAACTAAGAGAAGTGTTGGATTTTTTATTTAAAAGACATGTTCCATAGAATCGATATAGATTAAAAAATAGTAAACAGTTTTCATTTTTCAGTCAAATTCAAGGCCCAAAAAACGCGGCTTAACGCCCCTTGTCCTTTGAAAATCTTGACCCAAATTTGTCACACACATCTCTAAGTAAATATAATTGGTTTTCACTCTTTCAAGACAATTACTTGAATAAGAAAAAAAGAAAGAAAGCCACATTCTAATCTTTTCTGTGTAAACCTTCAGCAGACACTGAAGCCCAAATATAGGACCCCCTACCAGAGGGTGTGCCGGGGTAGAATAGGCACAAACACTGGCTCGGGGCACTGGACCCCTGGTAGGCACCCGGAGTATAATAGGAGGCAAAACTGTGACCGCCATGTTTTCCGTGTGTTGCGACCCTTGTCGTTTTTATGACGGGTACCTGCGTCGTGAAGGGCCGCATTTCTTCGGAGATGTGGTTAATGCCTGCATGTGTATGTGTATCTATGGGTATTGGATGACACCCGCCGTTACACGGAAGTACAGAGATACAAGTTTGTGAGTGTGCTGGACACTTCTTCAAATGAACGAACTGAATCTGTTTGGGGTAATAACCCAAGCAGAGGTCGTCAGACCGAAAGGACTCATGATAGGTGGAGGTTTACGAGTTGCTCACCAAACACGGATGAGCCACGGCACGGGAAAATATCCCCTACACGTGCACCTTCAAAATTAGTCACATTATTCAATGGAATTGTCGGGGTTTAATTATCTCTTTAAGCCCAAGCCTTATTTCCTGTTCCTTTCTGTTTACAAGATACTCATATAAAGAAAACGGATCAAATAAATCTTAAAAACTATTCTCTTTATTCTACATATGTAAAAGAGGATGAACGAGCCGCTGGCGGTTCTTCTATTCTTGTTCAAAATAATGTCATTCACAGTAAAATTAATTTACAAACTGATCTGCAAGCTGTTGCAGTTCGTTTGTCTCTTAAGAAAACCATAACTTTATGTTCTGTTTATATTCCACCTAATTCTGTCCTTGAACAGAATAAACTGAAAAATTTGATAGATCAGTTACCTTCCACATTCCTTCTCATGGGCGACTTTCATGCTGATCATAATCCCATATGGGGCAGCAATGTGCAAAACAATAATGGCAAAAGCATCGAATACTTATTAAATCAAGAAGGCTTGTGTATTTTAAAGGATGGTTCTGACACCTATCTCCATCCTTGTAATGGCTCCTATTCGGCTATTGATTTGACCATATGTGATCCTTCCCTTTTGCTTGACTTCTCATGGAAAGTCTATGATGATTTATGCGGAAGTGATCACTTCCCTATTATTTTGGAAAATCTATTTCCATATCCTACAAAAATATATACGAGCCCGTTTTAAAATATAACGAAATTCTGATCACAATAGCAGATAAAGCCATTCCTAAAACTCGACGAATCCCAAGCATCCAAGCAAACCATGGTTTGATGACGACTGTGAGGTAGCGAAGAAAAAGCGACAAAAGGCCGAACAACAGTTCAATAAATATCATACTACAGACAATTTAAGTTATTCCGAGTGAAAGCTCGAATATCATTTAAACAAAAAAAAACCGACGAATATCATGGCAATACTTTGTTTCACAATTTACTTCTCAAACACCAATGAATATATTGAAAAATAAAGATCGAAATAGAAATTCTAACCTACACCATTTAAAAACGGACAGGAACTTTTAACATCAGAACATGAAATCTTACAAAATTAGCCGAAACTTTTTCATAACATTCATCTTCTAAAATTACAGCCCAGAATTTCAAAATATTAAACAGAAGAAAAAAAAAAAACAACTTAATTTTAGATCAAACAATTAAGAGAATTACAACCGTCCTTTTTCGTTGGATGAACTTAAAAAGTCGTTGAGTAAGGCACACGACACGGCGTGAGGTCCTGACGACATTCATTACCAACTTCTGAAACACCTCCCAGATCCGGGTTTACAAACTCTGTTAGACCTACTCAATGATGTTCGGGAAACTGAAGACCTTCCATCTATTTGGAGGTTAGCCACAGTCCTACCAATTCCAAAACCTGGAAAAGACCATTTCGATCCGTCGAACTATCGGCCGATAGCCCTCACAATTTGCGTCTGTAAAACAATGAAACGGATGATTAATGATCGCCTTGTCTGGTTCCTCGAGCCCATTGCACTACTCTCCAGCATACAAT
>JAULBM010039867.1:0-10818 GCA_032357055.1 Geukensia granosissima
ATATAAATGTTTGGTTTTCAGACATTTCAAAAAAGTGGCTGCTAGCGAATTGGCTGCTAGAAAGTGGCTGCTAGCTTTAGTCTGGTTCGAATTTTCAAGCGGATAAATGCAACAAAATATCGCACATGCGCTATCAAAAAAAGTTGTATTATAACATCGTGTAAGTATAATCCTGATGGTGTGTTATAATTATAATAAATATGCGTACAAGTATATCAAAAACATCTTACTTCCCTTTCTTAATGAAGTTATATAGTACGTAAAAGATTAAACGTAACATTACTGTAATTACTAAAGAATACACCCGGAGAGTTATATGATGACGTCATATGATTCGAATATAAAGGCTGATAAGACCAAATCATTATGATAGTCATTAGCAGGACATTATAGCCTACTTATCCTGCAAATATTGTCTAGTTTTGAAGATGGGCCAATTTTGACCCTTAACGTCCCTTCTCCTTATTAGGAAAAACATTGCGAGCTATATTTTTTTAATCTTTTACCATTCGTTTTCCTGATAATTGCATATCTTTGCACATTTTGCACCATATGTGTTTGTTGGACAAGCTATTTGAGAGATATGACCGATTGGACATGCTGAATTTGACAAAAATATGTTGATTACGATTTCAAATAATCTAGTTCTTGTGGTATCTAAAATGATAAATAACCTAAAATTTGAACTCACTTGCTGGTTTATGATGTATGATATATATGTCAAAAATAAAATCACAAGTTACACAAAAGAACCAATAGCTAATGAAAATCGTTATACGATAAAAGTTACCTGATGCACGATTTGTCCCACACGATATAGGTTACACACAAACCACACTCACACGACCCACACGATATTTTTGATAGGCCAATCAGATATGAGTATCACTTAGTGATTAATTAGCAAGTCTAGTATTTACTTCAAATATCAGTTCATGCATTAGACGGATTTAATAGTGAATTATCACATACCTAATAGTGATATGATCTTTTATGCATGTCTAATATGGAACAAATGTCTTTTTGTAATTTCATTCATGTCTAGCAACATTCTAGCCGTATCTCCATACTGAGTGTATATTACATAGTTGATACGCTACTCCAGGGATTGTGATTTCTATCAGAATTTTATTGATAGTGGGTTGCAGCTGACAAGATTGCTACTGAGCTAAGGGTTTTTCAGGGAAAGATTAGAGTCACCACTCTGGAAATTTTTCGGTCGACGTCATGATTTGGTTGACCGGTATGAAATATCCATTTTACAGGTGACAATTGGTATCTTCCAACTGTCGTGACTGCACATGCTTTCTTATGCCAGTTGTGGCTGGCATCGGTTGTTGCTGTGCACCGACTTTGTCTGCTTTGCAAAAAGACGGTCGCCACTGGTGGAGCAGAGGTTGCTAACCAGTCTGGTGCACCTGAAATCACGCTGGTTTTTGTAGGGTTCGTGATATTCAAGCTCCATTGTCTTGTTTGTTTTCTGACTTTACGATTTCTTTCTGCCCTTTTGGTATCTTCAAATTCCTTTTCTGTATAATCAAGCCTTAATACAGATACCAGGGCTGACATGAATTTTACATTGTAATCCATGTCGGCCCTCACACGCTTACCGGGACGTTATGATCTCACGTTTCAGCTAACTGCAATAATATGATTACTAAAATATATTCATTTCATATCATGAAGATTAGAATTATATTCTTTGATTTAATAAAAATAAATATTAATCAAAACAGATTATGAACAAAAATATGTGATAAATAAAGCTATAATCTCCCTTTCCATATCTTTATTTGATATCATTATTCGACCAATACCGTCCCTCAGGGCCGATATGGAGGGTCTTGTGATGATACTTGGATTTATATGAAAAGGCACGTAAAAATATATAAATATTATTTTTACCGATATGGATTTTTTCAAAAATAAAATAAATTATTGAATTGTTCTTAAAATTTGTCGGTTTTTGTCATTTACAATAAATCAGTCTTAACGAGGAAACAAAGAAAATTCTTAGAAAAAGTACTAAACAACAAAAGCTAAATCTAGTTTAAATAACGAACAGCAAAGATGATCTTAGCATTATATAGCATTATACAATAAATTAATCTACAAGAATTTGAAAATTATCAATGTTTCATGGAATTTGATTGATGGCCTTTGTCAATAATGCAGTGGTGATTACCAGGCTGGAGGTACCTTTGGAGACTACATAGTAATTTTTTACCAGCATCGGCATCCACGAAGTGGTAGTAATGAAATTCATAAGTGAGTTCAACATTGGTAATTTTGTATTTTATAACATTTTGATATTCATGTTCATAATTTCTGAAAGATGTTCAGACGAAGATAATTTTTTAATTGTGTAATACTTTTAACTTCCTCAAACAGCTTGAATGTCGTACTCGACAGATTTTTGCAACCGCTTCAAGACTAAACAAAAATGCATTGTATGTTTACGAGTAAAACAAACTTGATTGGCTAAGTAAAATTTACATTACACTCTAGTTTAGTAATGCGATTACATTCTATTTACTGTGTCTGTGACAATCAACCCGGCAAACACCCAGTGTTGGCGGTAAAAGTGTGCTGATTTTTTATAGCCAATTTAAAATCATAGCATTTGAAACCATATTGGAATTAGCTAAACTATTCTTATAAAGTTGTGTTAATTTTGTAGATTGAAAATCTTTTAAACAATCACGGCGTTTTTTTTTTTTTTTTTTTTTTTTTGTTTTTTTTTTTTTTTTTTTTTTCTTTTTAGTTGCGCCAAGTTTTTTTATTCTCTACGTTGATTGTTATTGTAAAATTGCCATTTGTTTGACGGAATTGGCTCTTTGCACGCGCTTGCGCTAGAGCTGGAGTACACATTATCAACGCTGCCTTTTAATGAAGTAATTTAACTTTGATAAACTATAAATAAAAAATGCTTTGTGCCGCAACTAAATGGAATTGGATTTAGGTTTTCTGATAAAAATCGCGGCAGAGGGTGTGAGTTAATGTATATGCGCAGTTATTTAATAACTTTATTTAGGTCGAACTTTAGCGCTCCGGTCAGAAACAAAGATGTCCAACCCTCAACTAAATCTCCGTAGATAAATTCAGCGACAGATAATTGTATATAAAACGCTATTACATAGTGTAAAACATGAGCCGTTGACAGTTGGATAATTATTTTTTATTGATTGAAATTAGACACAAAGGCGGAACGCGCATTATGGCTTAGTTAAATTCGACAATTGTACTCCACAAAATCTTGACATAGTGTACAGACCATTTAAGGTTGAAGCATACTTTAAGTAGCTAGTAAACTAATAAATTAAACTTTGATTTTGCTATACCTTGACAAAAATTGTGATACTCTTGAAATAGTGGGTTTTTTTCAAGTATCAACATCGTGGCTGCCTACAAATATGTCAAATCTGAATCTCAATAAGCAAATGTTGAATCAGAAGCAGGACAAAATATGATTTTTCACTTTTACATGTTCAACATTTTCCTCAAGAATTGTTAGAAAATGATGATGAAAAACTTGAAAAACCTTGACAATGAAAATTTTTCATCGTTTAAAAATTACATGATAAAAGTGTTAGACGGTTTTGTCCTGTCAATAGAAAACTTGCAGAAATTTCAAAATAAATAAAAAGAATGCTAAATCTAAGGAATATATTGCAATTTGTACTAAACATTTTGAATAACATCTTTTCCTCAAATAACTCATTGATATTTGCAGAAAAGATTTTGTTTTCTTTAGTGTCGCCATTTTACCATGTGATGTTCTATTTAAAACATAATAGGGCCTTAGAAAAACAGTTTTATTGATCTATACGTATTAACGTCATCAGAGTTTTCAGAAATTAGATGCGGTTCATCAAAGCACTTTAAAGTTGGTTTTTTAATGTGTGACGAATGTTTATATGACCATAATATTTTCAAATAAATCTTATTCAATGTGTTGCATGAAATAATTTGATCGTGTAAACGGGTCTTTAAAATAACACTGTTTTCAGTTCGTACAAGATCTAATAACTTTTGCAAAGTTTAAATAAAGTGTTTAATTGGTTCATTATTATAATGGTGACCTTATATTTTCTGTATGTTTTGTTACAGTTTATAAAGATCCTTCTTACAAAATCCGCTCTGTTGATGATAATTATATTTTGCAAAATTATTTATCATAGCTATGGAAAATCAGCATATTTTACCAGCATTTTTCAAAGCCTGAGCAAGAACACAATGCCTTAGAAAAGCTTTGAAAAGTGTAAGATTTTATAAAGATGATATCCTTTCACGGAATAACTCTACTTATGGTGACTATGTTGACCGCATCTATCCCATTTAACTTGAAATCAAAGATGATACAGAAACAGAAAAGTGTGTTTCTTACCTAGACTTAGACTTAGAAAGGAAATAGATAGTAAGGGTGGGTAAGGAACAAAACTTAACGACAAGAGAGATGACTTTGATTTTTCCGATTGTAAACCTTCCGTTCATGTCTAGCAACATTCTAGTCACACCTGCCTACGGAGTGAATATTTCTCAATTGATACGCTAATCCAGAATTTTATTGATAGAGGGTTGCAGCTGACAAGAAAGCTACTGAACCAAGGGTTTCTCAGAGAAAGATTAGAGTCATCACTCCGGCAGTTTTTTGGTCGCAATCATGTTTTGGTTGACCTGTACGAAATATCTATTTCACAAATATACCGGGTTCGACTACTGAGTAACACGACGGGTGCCACTATTGGAGCAGGAGTTGCTTACTCTTCAGGTGAACCTGAACTCACTCTGGTTTTTGTAGGATTCATGTTACTCCAGCTTTAGATTTCAGTGTAGTGTCGTGTGTTTTATGTTTGTCTCTCGTTTTGTTTTGTTGGCCATGGTCGTGTCTGTCTTCCGACTTAACGATTTCTGTCTGCCCCTTTGGTATCTTCGAATTCCTTTTTATTACGTCATTACGTCCTGAATTGTATACTACTAAAAAAAAGTTTTGCGACACTTCTGAATTTTACAATTTACAAATTGTGAAATCTGAATTATTTAAAGAAGGTCTATCAACGACAATCTGAAAATCTCCATCTTAAGACAATGTGATAGGGTCTCTTTCCGCAAAAACTCATGCAATAAAATGATTACGTTTAACGTCAGATTTGAATCCAATATTCAGTTTTTCACAGTTTCTTACCCCATCCCACTTTCAAACAAAACAGCATATTTTACCGTCTGGAGACAACCCTGTGTTATTTTTGTATTAAGGCTCTTGCTCCTATGGCAAACTATCAGGAAATTTTATGTTGAACTGACAATAAATAACGTGACCCCAAATCAATGTTAAACAAGAATCCAAAAAAGATGTTCGCGCACAATGTTGTTAACCAATATGTTGTCCTTCATATGGTTATTTTATTTGGTATATCCATGGTTTAAATAAGCATGCGATAATTTCATGTGTTACAAAACCTTTTTGAGTAGTATATATTTTATTTCGTCCATGAATGTAGTCATTAAGTTTTACTTATCTTCATATGTTTTGCCCCTAGAGTTTATGATGAAGTTTAATCCAGAAAGGCGCTTTACATGCAATTAAAGCTTTTCAACATTTGTTGTAAACGGATGCAAGATGTAGATCGTGTTTTTCTGGCATATATTCCATACTCTTTTTTTAAATATTATACAGACTACATTTACCCAAAGTCTTTCAATAAACCATACATTAAGAACTTCAATGATGATTTAATTAAGGAATTGACTAGAATTTAGTTCGAATTGAAAAATATACATACTATACTTCTAGTATACTACATCGAGAGAAATAAAAACAAAACTGCGTTCGGTATATGGTTGAACAAGTTGCTGCGAAGTGAAAAAAAAAAGAATACAACGGAGTTCCGCTATGAATTTCCCTCCAATGGAATGTTTTACTTTGTAAATAGCACAAGTTGCGGACCAATAAACACAGAAAATATTGAAAAGGAAATATTGGAGAAAATATTAAGCACCAGGTAATCTCCATTAAAAAACTTTAAATGTTAAATTCAAGACGAAATATCCAAGGTATTTTTGTTAAAGACATTTAGGAAATTGTAATACATTAGTTTTAGCGTATTTAAGGTATCATATATTGATGTTAAACATTTTTCAATCTCGAAAAGTGCTCGAAAGATGTGTTTAAAATTTTAAATTCCTGAAATACAGGAGAAGGCTTCAGTTCATGTTTTCTCTTCTGGATTTAAATTGTTTTGTTTCACAAGGTAAAACCAAATTTAAAATGTACGATAGGAGAAACGGTTTCCATTTCCCTAATGTAAATTTCCCTACTTGCTGGGGAATCCTTTTGATTCCACATGCGGCTTATATATTCCTCAACTTGGCAGTGTTGCTAGTGTAAGCATTTTTTTAGATTTTAATAAACGTAATCTTTGTTATCCAGCAAATCATGAAGTCAAGATTTAGTTACTATAGATTAATTTTTACAGAAATCTACTATAAATATAAAGATATAATTTTAAAGTTTTGTTGCGCCTGCAAAAAAGTTGCTTAAATATAGTATATTACACACAAATGTTAACACATCCCATTGGGTCTTTCAGTTACTTAAATACACATAAAGATTATCTATTTAACACTCTTTTCTTTTGTCTTCTTTGGTATTTATATTTACTCTCTGCTTAATTATTCAAACATAAACTAATTTCAGTAGTTATTTTTTGAAATTGTAAACACGTTATCTTTGACTTTAAATGCTGTTTTTATACTCAATTCAAATGGACGTGTTTTTATTGATGTTTAGCTTAGAAAAAACCCGGTTTGTTATCAACTGTGTTTGAATTTTGAACTAACCACCAGAAACAGAAAGTACTTTTATTTTCGAGATTTCTCTTGTTTTATTTATTATTGTCTGTGTACTATGTATCGACTTAAAATCTTAAACAGGTAATTTTAAAAGTTTGTTTTTAATATCGTTTTGTCGCACCACGCTGCCAAGTTCAGGGGAGAGTTGTGTACTCACAAACATGTTTAACTGCGCCACGTTCTTTATGTGCCTGTCCCGAGCCAAAAAATCTGTAATACAGTGGATGTCGTTGTTTTTTTTTTTATATTTAATGTTACTTGTTTTACATTGTTTACCTATTAGACCTTTAGTTGTTTGGACGATACTTGCTATTTTTCAATATCACCACATTTTGTTATTAGCCGTATACAGGTATCCTGTAATGCGAATCTTTTTTTAATTTGTCAAAATGCTCGTGCTGTTTTTCAAAACTTACGTCTAAATCAGAACTGAA
Organism: Geukensia granosissima; assembly: GCA_032357055.1. Classification (NCBI taxonomy): domain Eukaryota; kingdom Metazoa; phylum Mollusca; class Bivalvia; order Mytilida; family Mytilidae; genus Geukensia; species Geukensia granosissima. The sequence continues at coordinate 7,287 of JAULBM010039867.1, forward strand.
AGACTATGAAAGAGAAGCAACACTGCAGTGACATTACACAATCAAAATTCAGATTTCAGCATATACCAATGATTATTCCTACAAGTAGTGTATCAATTGGGTACACTTCAGAATCTGCTGAAGAGCCCACGAGTGTCTGGTACAAATGTCTGATATTCCACGTTCAATTTTAAAATCTTTTATTCTTAATTTGTTGTTATGGAACTGTTTTTCAATCGCAAATATGAAAGCAATGGTTTCTTTTTTAAATAACAAGAAGATCAAACAAAATACAAAAGTAACCGTAAATTCGACTATCTCTTACATTTTAAACGGAGATGGAGGATAATGTATTTGACACTTATCTCCCGTTTTAATATGTTCAATACCGAGCATTTAAAATGTTTAAACCATTGTACAGATTCAAAAACATAAAAGCAAAAGTATTTTTTTTCCAAATCTACACAGCAGTACAACACAAACTTAGTTTAGCTTCTAATTCTTACATATATGATAAACGTAAAAACATTTGCTTTATTTGTGCAATTTGTCAATTTATAAACCTGTATCTTCAAACCAAGATTGAAATCGTCCCCCTTTAAATCGATGATCGCCATTTTGAATTGGTTGATCCATATGATATCAGTGTATCTAGTTATTGATATGTTACCGTTATTTCAACAATAAGTTGACATTTTCTCGGATTGGTGTTACACCTGGATTGTAGTTAAACCATTCCAAGACTGGTGTTTGCCTAACCTTCCGTAGCAACCGATCCAACTCCTTTTTTGTAAAGGTGTCCAAGAAATCATAGTTTTTTGTTCTTTTTATTTTCGTTTTTATCTTTTAGTTTGTTTCAAATTTTTCTTGTCTATTTGGACTATGCACTTTTGATATCTCACATTGGTATTCTACACAGTACTAAAAAAATGTATGGTAAATGAAACTAAGGCTAAATTTTGAAGCACACTCTCTTACAGTTATGAAAATGAGAAAAATAAGTAATACTTCAATCAAGTATTGTATTGACTCCAATGACTTTTCAAAGAATTATTATGTTTTTTAAGGTTTTTTATTAAGTGTAGATGTGTAAATATTTCTTTCTTACTATAAATAAACAAACTATTTTGTAAAATGATATACCATCTATATAAACATGACAAATTCATGCACATATGATATCAATGATACTACTTAATCCGTTCTTTGACTGACTTTTTTCTTTATTTTAGGTGCAAATGAAGGAAAATTTTAAGTAACGGCATGTAACAGACACCATTTATATTGTTGCAATCTGTTTTTTAGGTGTGTAGGTGTGACAATATTTTAGTATGTATACACATGAACGTTTCGAAGACATCGTTTATCAACCTACCTCAAAATGGATCCAATGACAACATATGAAGATTTGATTAACAGACAGCTACAAGGTGATCCTATATATGAATTTAATGAAGATTGTTGATAGAAGAAATATACACATGAAGACAATCGCATTAAAATACCACAGGCCATATAGAGCACAAAGCAGAAGTCAATTTCACACAAAAGTCGTAAGAGTAATTTCCACCGTAAATTATGATGTCAAAATGAGTTTCTGTTTGAAGTTTCTACGATCGATGTTAGACTAACGAACTTTTGTGAAAACAATCGCTAGTTTGCTTCTAAAAAGGCAAGGAAACCGATTATTGGAAAGAGAAGAAAGAGATGTATATGTCAAGTGGATACCTAAAGTTCCACTTACAAGAATACATATGATTAAAACCATATGCATATTACTCGATTTTAATATAATTCATAATTTCAATAAAGAAATCAAAAAACAACATTATTATATTTCATTACAAAATTTATGTTTAAAGACAAACTAAATCAAAGAAAAATACCCTTCGGCACTTTAATATTAAGGTTGTTATGAAACCATATTTCCATATTGATCTTTAAAAATACACATTAAATTTACGTATACATTGTTTTTGCAATAACCAATGGATATTTCATTAAAAAATCAAAATAAAAGACCTTTATAGCGCTTAATTGGGTAAATAAACATAAATTCCTGATAAATTCGAATAATTCTCAATTAGAATATAATCATGATTTTCTTTTAAAGCATATCTTGAACCTTTAAATTACCTTTGAAAGGTTTGTTTACTATAAATGAAAATTTAAACAGTTATCATAATTGTTACGTAAAATTCTAGAAATAAATTTTTATCACTCTTTGATGGTGGTGGTAAATCTATAAAACCAATCATCACCCATTTTGCACTTAAAATATTGATTCTTTGGTCAAACCATGATTTAATCTTCATAAATCTGATCCATTTAGTGATTACCATGACAAATCTAAAACTTAATGTCAAAGAAATCTGAAATTAGGCTCCTTCAGAACGAAGCCTTATCCACATATATTTCAATGTTTGTGGTATATTTAAGGCTAAGGTTTACTATTTTTTGTATTTTCAATATGGAAAATTGTTCAAATCTTACCAAATTTGCTTCAAAATAGAGATAATTGATGTAGTAACAAAATAAATCTAACATCAAAACATTCTTTGCAGTAGTTTTTAGCAATCTGTCGTACACTGCTTCAATTGGGATAAACAGAAATTCAAAAAATCCCCTATTTTTTTTAATTTTGACTACAAAAATAGATTTGTTGACCTTTTTGGACTTATCTTGGTGTAACTTATCATTCAAAAGATCTCTAATGCAAAATTCCTCGAAAAGTGACAAACATTCAGAAAACAACAAAATTGAAAGCTTTTTTTTTCTTTTCTGTCTATTTTTGTTAGGGTTAGGGATAAATTTTTAGCAATTACTACTAAAATAACGAGAGAAAGCCTATATATTTTGGGCTTGTATGAAAGGTAAAGCCTGTAGCTTTCCATTGATACCAAATTGACAGGTCTTTCTTAAGTAACGACGCTACCAGGACTCTCGGAAACAAAATTTCCTTGAAAAACTTAAATCTAAAAAATCTGAGGGTGCTATTAAACTTTGGCCTGGCATATATAGCCTTTCCCAAAAGTGTTCTTCGGAACATCTAAAATCCTTTAGTATAGACCTAATACATAAAAAATCATATGTGGTAGAGTCCAGTGGGGGTGCACGGTAGGTCGACCTAGCTAAGGGACTATTAAAATAGAAAATATACGTGAAAATAATATTTTTCGCGGGGTTTTTTTTCGCGACAGGTGACAATGTAAATTTGATATTTTTGCGAATATTTATTTTTTCTGTAAAAGTCTTTTATAGGAATCGAAGGATAAATTACAGTTCAAAAGACACGTGTTTAGCAAAATTGAATAAATTTTTGAATCTGATCAATTTTTATTTGTTATCTTATTGAAAAGCTCAAATGAATAGTCAGAATTTGTGCTTGTGTATAGTTTTTATCATACTTTGATGTTTTGATCAACCCATACAGGCGCATAGGCATGTTTAACTAAGTTGTATGTTTCCATCTCCTGAATAATTAGATATATATTTAATTTTGATTAATAGTTAGGTTCGCGAAAGTTTCAGGGTGCAAAATTCTGATACTGTA
>JAULBM010039878.1:0-10817 GCA_032357055.1 Geukensia granosissima
AAATTATTGTGTCCACACGTTTATAGGGTCAAAGGCACATATACAGGCGAGACAATTTTGTGTCCACACTTGTCATTCATATTGGTGTAAAATTTTGCCATTGATTTAGGATTACTAAACTTTGAGCAGCATAAGGCCACAATTGTAAAGAATCCTCAATATTCATCCAACTGTTTTCGAATATTTATTAATTTTTTTTTTATTTCATTATTTCATTGTTTGCAAAAATTTAAAAATTAATAAAAAGGGATGAAAAACTGATTGAAGTGGTTGAAAATGGGAGTAACGTGGATTTGCTTAATTATAGGCAGATGAAATTTATAAAAATTTTGCTAAAGATCTGTCAACATTGAGGTTATTTATTTTATCTTGGTCACTACAGACAGATGATACTTATAATTATGTACATGTCAATTGTCTCCCCTTTGGAGAGATGTCATCTGGCTTCAGGCCATTACAATATATTTAAATTTAACTTTTATACTTGTGTGTTTATTGAGCTTTGTTGAATATTATATGTTACAGGTTTTATCCACAGAAATTGATTTAAAATTTGAGTATCAAAAAGGTCTGGGTTTTATTAGTCTACAAATTTATTATTATTTATAAAATTTTATCACATCATAAACTGAAGATTTATTGCTTTTGTTTATTGAGAGTGTAATTGTTCCCCTTGAAAAGTCTCACATTAAAGTGGTACTTAATTACAGAATAATACTGCAGTATATTGATCTTAACAATTCAGTAGTGAACCTCTATATCTAACATTCTACCAGTCTCTGTGTAAATTATTAGGACCTTAGGCTGTCGGTTGATGATTCTCTATGGCCACTCAGTCCTTGATCAACAATACAACTGACCTATTATTGACAGAAAATGGCTTTAAACTCCATCTAAATTTGTTGGGTTTTTTTCTGAGGAGGTGGGGGGAGGGGTTGGTTTTCAGAGTGTAAATCTATGAACATAAACATGCAGTTTCCTATCAATTTGCAATACTACATTGTACAAACTTGTACTTCAATATTGAAAGATTCTTGAAAACATTCATAGGGACCTGTGGCAAGCTTTATCAGTTTCTATATGAAGTTGGGCTGAAGTTTTGTTCTGTCTATAAGTGCATCTCTAAGATTGGCCTTTTTTCTCAGTAATAAATTTAAGAATTATACTTTAGGTATTTTCACCCATCATACTGAACAAATTTTTATGTAGTAAACTTTTAATTTGCAGTGGAATAAGACCTATGCCTTTAACTCCCAGATTTGGACCAAATACAGTCTCACCTCGTAAGTGTCTTTTTATCACAATTTCTCACTTTAGATGTGCATCACTAACTTGGCTATTTCTCACAAAATGTTTGAATTATATCTTTTTATATATAATATTTAGTTGTAGTTTTCTTTCACTTGCGTGTAGAACATCTTACTTAAGGATGTGCCAATCAGGAGAAAATTGTTCCATATTAAGTCTGCTGAACCTTTTTAATATTTGGATTATATTTTAAACTTTAATTTATAAATTTGAGATACATATTTGCATGAATTGGACTTGTAATTTCATTTTTTTTTTCAATTTTCAATACATTGGAAAACATTTGCAATTTCCTTTTCAGATCTGTTTCCATTTTTAAGTAAAAGATTGGCACAATCAAATAGTGATATCAATGATATTGGTAAGTTTATAATCTGCACAGTTTGGCAATCTCTGCTTGATTTTGGGTTATTGATCAAACCATCATATTAGTCATAAAACAGTATTGTGTTCATTGTTTGCAGTGCCATCTAATTCCAGAGATTAAGAGATGGTGGTGACATTGATCTGTTTGTCACACTTCCTTATTTGTATTGCAGAAAAAAACAAACATTTCACATAAAGGTGTGAATTTTTGGGTCATATAAACAATTAGTGGTAAGGAATTAATTCTAGACCCCTTACTGGTTTATTTGGGATAGGACATCTTGTATAAGGCAGGTGTTACAGTTGACATGTCATTGAACTTGTGATGTCTTGGGGGAGTGTCTTAATACTGATTGATTTATTACTAGTAAAAAAACTACATGGAATTCAGTACATAATTGGTTCATGTATTTTCAGTGAATAAAGAAATAAAAATGGCATGTCTCTGAATAAGATGTCTGTCCATAAAAATTGATATTTAAAAAAAATATAATCTCTACAGAATTACAAGAGACTATTACAAAAAATTTATTACAATACAATGTTTGCTTTAACTATTTATAATGTAAGAAATTTCTCTGAGTGGTTAAAACCATGTACATTTCTGATTTAGCTGTTTTACAAAATCCTTATATACCTCATAAATTTCATCAATCTGAAGGTTTTTTCAATTCTTGAAAATTCATGAATTCTCTTGGTATTGCTATGACCAAAAAGTTGACATTTCTTCTTTAGTAATGTTTTTTCTCCTATGATATATTTATTAACTGAGGAAATGGTCAATCATTCAGTTATTCCTTTGCTAAGTATTCATTTGATTAAGATAGAATTTGTCACTCATGTAATTGAGATTTAGAGATTTTAAGGTAAAATATGAAAAGACCTTAAAATTTAATAAAATAATTTCTTATGAATTTCTTTTAATTAATGAAATTGCAAATTAAAAAAATCTTAATCAAATGAAACCTATTAAATTAAATAAAAGATGAATTGTTTAAATTTAGATTTCTCTACAACAATACATGTCTGCTCACTAGGGATCATTTGTTGTAACATCTGTGTACATATAACCATGGAAACATAACATGGTAACAGATGTTGACTCAGTGTCAGGACGAGTTTGTTTCAATGGCATCTTATTAAACATGGATACAGTTCATCAGCATATCAATTTGCTCCTTAAAAATCATTAACAGAAATGTGATCTAACACTATAGCACATGGCAGTGGGAATTAAATGTCTTGTCATCTTGTCAATATTTACTTGAAATACTGGTACTATTATTTTTTGGTGTTTTTTTTAATATATGTTACATAATTTCACCACATAGTGATGTAATAGGAAGGAATATAGGTTTTTGAAAGAATTTCCGGAGGAAAACTGCTCCACACATTACATTCATCCAGTACTATTTTAAGACTTTTTCTACAAATAATAGGACATTAAAATGATAATTATTGGATTGTATTGAGCAGTTTCAACTTTCTTTACATGGTATAATCTGTTACAATCTGATGGAGTTTCTCAAAATGTTGAATAATAAAAAAAAGTTAAATTGCATTATATTGTAAACATACTAGCTTAGTGGCTATTTATAAAGTACAAGTCAAAGGTTGACATCAGTTTATACTCTTATATTTCCACTGATAATTCAATATACTGGTTAAGTTTTCAAGGCAGCCTAAATTAAATGACAGAGTATCTAGAATTTTAACTTGCTAAATTTAATGATAGAGTAACCAGAATTTTTACTTGATAAATTTAATGATAGAATATCTAGAATTTTAACTTGCTAAATTTAATGATAGAGTATCCAGAATTTTTACTTGATAAATTTAATGATAGAGTATCCAGAATTTTTACTTGATAAATTTAATGATAGAGTATCTAGAATTTTAACTTGCTAAATTTAATGATAGAGTATCCAGAATTTTTACTTGCTACAGTTTTCTTTTTTTTATATTAAATACAAAATTAATATCAAAATATAAATTTACTGTCCATCTGAAGATATATGTTCTCTCCTCATAACTCTTAGAAATACATACGGAATGTTAATAGAGATTTTGTAGGTAGTTACACACGAGTTTGTTTTCTATTGCAGATAGAGATATACAAGATGTTGCTCATACGTTAGTCTCCCTTAAAGGTCTTGGTAGTCAAGGTATGCACATTTACAATTTTCGGATACCCTGCATAATTCTACAAATAATGGTTCTTTAACCTTGTTTTATGACAGCTGTTTTCAACATTTAATTTTTGGAAGGCTTTTGCTCCTTTCAAACTCTTGTAAATTTACAGATATAAATGAAAAAAAAGAATTTAATGGTAAACAATTTTGTATCTTTGACATATACTTTGTATTAGTTATAAAGACATCAGTAAAACAAGTGTTTCCTTCGCTTAAAAATGTTATTAACTGTACATAGTAAAAGTGGTGGTTGTTGTTTAGCAAAAGTAGTAGGATGTTGTACATTCATTTATGCCACACAAATATTCAGTAATTTGATTATTTTCAAACAAGGCTGGTCTTACTTCTGAGGCATCAATAGTCACCAGTAATGAAGAAGTTTCATACAAATATTTGTTCAGTTTATTTTCAATTGTAACTTTTTTCAGGATCATCAGCCAGATCTTCAGATGGAGAAGATTATGCTTCTGACAGCTACAGAATGAGATTAAAAAGAAAGAAATTGTAAGTTTAGTTACAATGATATATAGCATCAATCAGAATTGATATTTGGGGTGTTATGCACCTTTCAACAATATTTTAATGTTGTGGTCATTTTTATTTTTGGAGAGAACAATTGATCCAAGGCAGGAGACTGACAAACCTTTTTGATGGAGAATTTGGAGTGAATCACTGACGTGTGTCACCTGCATGTGGCCAAAAAACCTTATTGATGTAGAAATTTAAGTAAATCACCAACCTAAAGCAGGTGACTGACAATATTTCACAACGAGTCCGAGTTGAAATTATCAGAATTTTTTAAAAATTGCAACAATATTGTTCCTGCTGCCATGACCAGTGTGGTAAATTCTGTACTAAAAGTCTTGTACACCATTTTCTATGATCACCTTCAGAATGGCTTCGATCAATATTTTCTGAACTATATTTGACTTTGGCTCAAGTTTTAACAAAGCAGGTTTTATAAATCAAGATGTTGTGTTGTTACAGGCAGCTAAAATCAGACTTGGTGAAGCGACGACATATGGAACCAATAGTTGTAACAGAAGTACCTAGTGAGGACCACACATATAGTTTAACAAACTTCCACAACATTGGCTCACCAGCATCTTCTATTGATGAAGAATATGACTTTGGAGAGGAAGACGACAATTTCAGTGATTGTAGTGATTTATCTGAGGAATGGGACAGTGACATGGATGAAGTTGATGGAGATTTTCCTCTAAACTCCACAGCCAAAATGACTCCACGTAAACGTAAGGAATTAGAGGATGAAGAACAGAAAAAGATTGTAGAAGGTGCTGACGCATTACTTAACTTGGCAGGTATAACCACAAATTCTATGAACCTCAGGACTGGCAACAATTCAGCTAAGAAAGATCGATTACATACATGATCGTTAATTCAGTGAGTGACTTCACCATGACAGAAATAGTGCAGGGATTATACAATGCCATAGAATGATATGTCTTCCTTTCTTACTTATTTTGCTGCTTGTATATGTATATATATGTAAACTTCTATACTTTGTTATTTTCTTTTGATCATGTGACTGTTTTATGAAGGGTAGCAATTCTGCCAATGTAATGTTTTAATGGTTTTTGTAATGATTTATGAAGCTTTCTGGTACATAACAGATGTTTTATGTGAATCATGTTTTTTTCAAAATTTAAAGAATTGCATAATGTTCAATTTAAGTACAAACATTCACCATTTCCAGAAGTTGGTTTAGTATATTGTGTAAAAACATTGTCAGATATTGAAAGGTATGACCTCATATTTTTGAAGTACATGTAACAATAGAATGTATGGTTCTCAATATCTTCTACAATATTTGACATGTTTCCTATAGATGGGACAAAATTAGTTAACTTCTTAAAATTATATTAAGGTACAGCACATGTAATTGTAACTCAGATCATTGTATAATGTGGACATAATGTTTTGATGTTGAATGAATTGTGCCAACTAACTTAGGGCTATGGTGCTTGTTTTTGAAGTAATTTAGAAAAGACTGTTTGAAATTTAGGTGCTAATGCAGACTTTTTAAGTTCTTCTAAATGTGAAAGACATTATAGATTTTTTGGTAGGCGATTTAAGGTTTGTCATTTATACAGATATGTTCATAGCAAACATTATTGAGACATAGCAGTTTTTGCAAACTGATTTTTTTTTTTGTAAAATTAAAAGAATGCAATGTTTTATTGGTAACCCTATAATATTTAAGCTTTATGGTGAATATAATGTGAGGTTTGTTGGAATACAATACTATCTCCAATAGTTGTTCGATGTTGAAGAATGAACTGTTAATAAAATTTAGTAGCAATGAAACTTGTATTAGACAGTTATATAATAGAAATTGGTTAAATTAATTGGTGAAAGTTTCAACAAATACTTACAAATGAAATTCCTTATCAATGGACATCTATTGTTCAGGAGATGAAACCAAACTGCATTTATGTAAATTTTTCTACATTCAGAAGAACAATACCAATTACTGTCAAACACCAGTTTCATCTAGGAAGAATAATAGTAGGTTTTTTTATTAGTATAGGATAACAAGGAGTTGGAGATTTGTTGTCTCAAACCTCAGATTATTTTGGCAATAATAAGTGCAATGCTTAGACTGCACCAGTATGTGTTCAAAATATTTCCAGTCAAAGCATGTTTCATCGAAAGTTGGCCATAACAGGTATTCTGTTTATGTATTTAAATAATTTAAGACATCAAGGTCTATTCCAGTAAATCATACTTAAACCCAGGGAAGGCACATAGGTGTTACTTTATTTCCAAAGTGCCCACCTTCGGTACATTGTTATACTAGAACAGCTGTAATAGATAATGGTAATTAACTGGTCAAATATAGTTTTTATGTGTCAGGTTTATCAAGTCAAAATTTTTATAGCAATAATGTTTTTTTTTAATGCCAAAAAAGTAAATATTGATATTCAGATCACTTGCCAGATCAGAGGTCATCTTATAATTATGTTAATTTATCATATGAAACAACAACAAACAAAAAAAACTATTTATGGGCAGTAAATGGTGTTATTTATTGTAGTATAAACAGTAAATATTACTTTGTAAATCAGTACATTCCTCGAGAGTGACATAAAAATAACTTTTAATCTTTGTTCACCAATCTGGGTCGCCTCTGTGGCAGACAGCAAGATCTGTAGGGGACATAACTCTGACACAAATTTAAAAATATCCAAACATCTGCAAGGGGGTATAACTCTGCAATGGAAAATTGGAATAATATAGATTTGTAAAACACAAAATTCTGCAACAACAATAAAAATTGTGTATTTATCTGCAGGGGACATAACTGTGAAAGAAAAGATTTTGCAGCTGTGAAGCTAAGACTCCTATTAATTTAATAATACAAGTTCCACTTAGTACATTATAAATGAACATTGGTTAAAAGTTGTTTTAATTCACTTATTTCTGTGTATGTGATATTAGGGAATGAAGCCAACTTGTTTTATAGAGACACCTATAGAAGATATTGTCTGCATTTTATCTGTTCATGCACCCTTATGATTTAAATTGTGTTCACTTTTAAATTGTCAAGTTACAGTTGGCACCAAGTGCTATAGGCTTGGTCTTGTTTGTTATAAATTGTTGATTTTTGTTGTTAAACCTGTTTTTAAACCTGTTGTATATTTTCTTAAAACATGTAAATATTTCATTCAATACTCAGTTGTATTTAGTGCTTAGATATATCAAGGTACATTTTTCCATTCATCTATTCATTGATTATAAATACACACATTCAAACTCAACACCACCTTTAAAATGCTCATTTCAATAGTAGTAAAACATTCTTGGTGAAGAAACTGCTGTAAGAAGCATTTCCTTACAAGGCATATTACAGTAAAGGAACAAGTGATTTAACTGCATTCAAAATTCAATTTTTATTTATGCTCTAAAAAATAGCAAAACAACACATCTGTTTTTAAAGTTTTTGAATCTTATTGAAAAAAATGACATTTTTAAAGGAATGTATCATACATTGGAATCAATGAAATTTTGCAGTGTTGAATGTTTAATTTTAGTTTTATAAAAACTGAAACATCTTTTGCCAATATCTTAACTGTTTTACATGTGGCATTACAAGAACTCTTAAAAAAATTTATAATATATATATAATGGACGATATGGCTATATTGGTAAGCATTGGAATTGATTTGGAAGGATGAGAGCAAGCAAGATTAATAAATATTTTGCTTAACTTTGAACAAGTGAATTCCATATCTGGCAATTAATTTAAAGACCTCCAAGAAAATAGTTAAGACAATCTAACAATATCTGTATATATAAGTATCCTTGAGCTGTGTCTTCCCTCCTCAGATCCAACATGTGTCTACTTTCTGTTTGCTGGGATGGGGGTACCATATGGACTTATTTTCTCTGGTTTTTTTAAAAGTACTCTGGAGTCTTTTCTACGATTTTGACTTTTTTTTTTTAATAATTTATCTTTAGGATCAAAATTGGTGACACACAAAATTTTTACTTATTGTTCAAATCAAATTTTCTCTTAAAGTATGAAATTTTTTTTTCAATTATCAAAGACATTTTGAGATGACTTGGGCAAATTTAGTGGTAAATTGCACTGGGGAATATAACAAATCATGAATACATGTCCACTTTTTGTACATTGGATGGTAATTTTATTTTAACAATGTGAATAAAATTAATCTATTTAGATTGTTATTAATATATGTCTGAAGTTGTTACTGTCTATTTACTCTGTAATTAGAACGTATATTATTTATATACACAGAGTTTCTTATAACTTTTTACATAATTTTCTAGACGTTTTATATAAAACCAGATATATATGTATATGGAAAATGTCTCGGCTATGAGGGAAAAATGAATTCTTTCTCATTTTTTTTTATCAATATTCTTTAATTTCTGTGAATTCATCTTGATTACACAATCATGACATTGATGCAACAAGAATTGCCAAACAAGGTGCAAATTTAGCTTTAATATGTTGTCATCATTCATAAATTTATTTCATGTTATTGGTAGACAATTTTTTTTATTCAGTTTTATTTTAATAAAATTAATTTCTCCATAAAAAGAGAGTTTATTAAGATGTGGATTTGTAATTTTTATAAGGGTCAAACTTTTGTGTTCAGATAATAACTAGTCAGTTTATTATTTTAATATAACAATCACCAAACATCATTTTGATAATTTTAAATTCATTCTTGTTGAGTTTGTTCATCTTGTTTTGTTTTGATAGTTCAGTTTTTAAGTCAGATTGTCATATTAAAATGCCTCATTTAATTTTGTTTAAAACTGTTTTAATCTTGATTTTTTTCTTTCAGAAATGTTAGAAAAGTTCTTTTAGAAACATCTATTGTCATTGACAGAACTTTTTAAAAATAATTTATCTGCCCAAAACATCATAACATCGAGCAGTAACTGATGTTAGTCAGAATTTTTCAAAGTTGATTCAAAATATCAGGAAATATTTTGTCATCACTTATTTCATTTAGTTATAAAGCACACTGTGACAGGAAGTCAGCTATTATTCAGTGCTTGATTTATCTTATACATCTAAAAATTGTCATCTTCAATAAAAATCAGGGATTTCTATGCAATTTTCATCATTGAATCAAAAGAATTGTTTTGAGAAGAAAAAAAATTTGTTATTGATTTCAATACTTTGTGCAATATACAGACTTATAGAATCCCATTACATGTGTATAAAGATACATCAATAAAGATATTTAAAGACCACCGTTTGTTCGGTTTTTGTTATGAACTTGTTTTTATTTTATCCTTGAGAGCAGGAGATCATTGATGCAATCTCCAGCTGTGTCAAAACAAAGACATAGAATTATTATTGTCTTGCCACTAATAAAGTAATGGGAGATATGATTTCTACGGGACAGCCTATCAAAAATTATAAATACAATCATCTACAAGTTGGTTACCCCTAAGGCCTTCAATTAAGGACATAGATAGGAATAAGGCCTCATTATAAAATATGAAGCAATTATAAAAATAATTAGTTAATAAAAGTTACAATGTAAAACAAATAAGCGTAAAACATAAACCAAGGACACCCACTAGACTACAGGTTCTGCACATTAAGTTTTTAGTAAGATTAAGCATGTTTCATTAAGATTAAGACCAAAGATTGGTCTACTGAAGAGTTAAAATAATGTTTCCAGATAGAGTGATACCTTTTTACAGACTAGAGTTTTGAACTAGCATGTTGAAAATCTGGTTCAATCGGAGACTTTTGCATTTTGAACTAGCTTGTTTACAATCTGAATCTGCTTGTCACTTTAGTACAAAGCAGGGTATCAATATTCTGTGTTTCTGGATATTCTTGGAAGTTTTGCTGCTGGACATTTAAGCAACATTCATTGTACATGTAATGAAATGTTCCAAATCTATACTATAGAATATAACCCATGTGGTACCTTTTCTTTGTGCCTTTGAATGCTTGAATGAAACTTACAAAAGTAATAAAACTGATGAAGTGTTATTGTAAAGGATATGTCCACAACTTGTTTGCAATTAACGGTTCATGTCTATTACTTAGATATTAGAAAGTTATTTCCTACATTAAAAAACAACAATTTTAACAAACTAAAACAAGGCTAAAACTGGCAGCGTTTTAACTACTTGCCTTGACATATTAATTTGATACTCCACATAAAATCTGGAACTACAAAATTGTTATCAATCATTACAGAATAAAATATAAAATACAGGAAGAAACTAGATGATACTCTTGCTGTAAGCAGGTTAATCTCCTGATGAAAGCATCTGACAGTAATTATTTTTATGCCCCGCCTGCAAGGCAGGCCGGGCATACTGTTCTTCGGTCTGTGGGTCCGTCCGTCCATTCGTCCGTCCCAAAAGGTTTAAGGAAGTTTTTCAAGAAGGAGTTGTGATATCATTATAAAATCTTGTATATGGATA
>JAULBM010039889.1:0-10817 GCA_032357055.1 Geukensia granosissima
TGAAGGCCATAATGGGACCTGTAGAAGTTAAAATTCTACTGTCACTTGGTGGGTGGCTGTCTCATGGACAATCATACTTACTTACTTAGGCCATTTACCCCTCCTGGGGCATAGGCCGCCAGCAAGTTGTCTCCATACGACTCGGTCCTGAGCTGTTTTCTCGAGTTCTTTCCAGTTCCTTCCTGTACTTTTAACATCTGCCTCCAAATCCCTTCTCCAGCTGTTATATGATCTTCCTCTTTTCCTTTTTCCTTGGGGGTTCCATGTAAGGGCCTGCCGTGTGATGTTGCTAGGTGGTTTTCTTAATGTATGCCCAAACCATCTCCAACGTCTCTGTAATATTTCTTTATCTACTGGCATTTGATTTGTCCTCTTCCACAACTCAGAGTTACTGATGGTTTTTGGCCAGAAAATTTTAAGGATGTGTCTCAAACAGTTGTTTATGAAAGTTTGTACCTTTTTTACTAATACAACTGTGGCCATGTCTCTGAGCCATATAACAAAACTCCCTTTATGTTGCTATTGAAGATTTTGATCTTGGTGTCCTTTCTTAATTCCTTCGAGCTCCAGATGTTTTTGAGCTTAATAAAGGCTACTCTGGCTTTTTGGATCCCAGCTTTGACATCTTGATCTGTGCCCCCCTTTTTGATCGCCCACACTTCCTAGATATGATTCAATACACCACACACTTACTAATGTACAAACCCACTAACCAATGCGCTCACTTCAATACACCTCCCAATAACCAATGCACTGACTTTAATACACCGCCCACTATCCAATACACTGACTTCAATACACCACCTACTAACCATTGTACTGACTTCAATACACAACCCACTAACAAATGCACTGACATTAATACACCACCTTATAACCAAGGTACCGACTTCAATACACCGACCACTAACCAAAGTACTGGCATTTATACACCACCCACTGACCAATGTACTGACATCAATACTAACTTCAATTCACCACCCAATAAATAATGCACTGATTCAATACACCACCCACTTACCAATGTACTGACTTCAGTTCACCACACACTAACCAATGTACTGACTTCAATATACCACCACTATCCAATGTACTGACTCCAATACACCTCTCACTAACCAATGTACTGACTACAATTCACCACCCACTAACCAATGCACTGACTTCAATCAAATGCTCTTCCACTTTATCCAACAGACGCACGCTGATGGCCAACGTATACATTTTGAATCAAAACGGTAATTTACTTTTGAATAAGAACAATTTTTCTATATTCCAGCTCGGCTAGATTTTATTTAAGAATAGACAAATTCCGTGTTGTTTAATCAAAATAACATACCAAAACAGCGAAAATCCACACACATCATCAGCATCGCGTCCGTGTATTTTTCTTGTGTTTTTTCTCCTTTCTTGCATTGCCAGTTTATACTTTTGTTATTGTTAATAATATCTTTTATATAACATACATGCTAAAATTATATTTTAAGATATTGTATAGAAGGAGAAGACTCTGTAAGTTAGTTTGCAGACTTTGCAGATTAGATATGTTTAAATTCTTAGCCTAAATACACCATTAAATTATTACAAAAAACCTCGATCGAAACCATCCGAGTATTAGGTACCTTGACAAGGAAATTATTTGCTGTGTCAAACATCGTATTTTTCATTTTTGATTAATAAAAGCGGGTCTATGTCGCCTTTTTAAATGATTCAGTTGTATTTTTTAAAAATAAAAGTATGCAAATATTATTGTTAAAATATTTTAATAAACAGATCAGAGAGGAAAGCAAAGGCAAAAAAAAAAACCATTGAACATTTTTTTTCAACGAAACATGCTGTTTATATCACTGTAATTCCAATAAACGTGCTCAGGGGTGAATAACCGTAAATATATCAATACGCAATTACTGTCAGCATTATAAAAAATGAAATTTTCACACATTTTCAGAAGATACAAAAGAAAACTTGATCAGTCGGATTATAATCAGCTCGTACATTGGACACTAGTATTTGAATCTGATTGAAAAGACACCTACTTCATGGAATGCCTTTTCAAAAGTAAAAAGCATAACCATTTTTAAAATTTTAATAAAATTTTGTATCTTGGCGAGTCCTAATAAAAACTACTTTTTTATACATTGTGTCAATAGTATATGAACGTGGAACAAAAGAAAAGTCTCTTTGGGATTTACATTGTAAAAGGCCTGTAGAATGCTCTCAAAGTAACATATAACTTAATATGTAATTGCAAAATTTCTTTCTTGTCTTAATGCAACATGCAGTTAATATAAGTAAATAGTTAATAAAATTTCCTTTTGACAATTTTAAAAGTATTTTAGAAGGCAAAAAATTCCCCACCGAAAACTGTGTTTATTTGGCTGAGAAGTATCTTATGAGGGCAGTACTTAAATTTTTATGTTTAACTGGACGACTCACTAGGTTCTACTTCTTGACAAAAAATTAGTATAATATATCTAAGATAAAGGTTTGAAATTGGCAAAATGTCATTCTACGAAGTAAGGTTTAAAGACAGTCCAATAAGGGTTATGACCCGAACGGCTCTCCGTACAAAGTAGAACCTAAATACTTCTAAAACTATTTGGAAATTAATAATTTGTCTCGCATAACTGGAATAGCGCACCTAGAGTTGAATCCAGCATTCTACTTTTAAATCAGCCACAACCTGCCGAAAAAATTCGCTCAACTTTCGATAAAAAATTGTACGCGTACGATGTTCCACGTGTAAGACGTACTACGCAACATGTCTGTCGCTTAAAATCTGAAGGGGTATTGGTGACATATGTCGTATAACCTTTAATGGATTTGGCTTTTTAAAACATTTTGATGCATTTTAATGTTTTGGTATATTCCGTATAACTTGTCTTTAAGTATTGGTCACTTTAGCTATACTGATGAGGTCTTTGTTTTATTGTTCTGTTAAATGTACATTTTTGATCATACTCAGGTAAGAGCAGTATTATTTCACGCATACACGATTTTTTATTTGGAGTGTTTTAGAGCTTTTCCAAAGCAGTGGTATTCCAGCCTTTTTGAAGGCCTTGTGGAGACCTCTAAAATTCCTCTGTTTTGTGTTTTGTTTCTGTGGTTGGAGAGAAGTATCTCTGACATTTACCCCATATCTTTTCATTTTCATTGTCTGCATGTTTGAATTAAATAATAATTATAAATGGTATTGCATACTTTATTAAAAGAAAAGGCGGTTGATGAAAAAGACCATAATAAAAATTATAATAATTTTATTAAAAAAACTTTCTCCTCCAAGATTATAGATTATGGCTTTGACACAGAGACCTCTTTCACCTACATCAACAGGTGCAGGCAGGAAAACTTAATAAAACCCCGCCTGGGTTTTGATATATTACTTTACAACTGACCCCTTATTAATTCTTCGGCATTTTTAGGCTTTTATTCGGTATTCGGTGGTAATTGTTTCCATATTGATATTTCTATATAATAATATCATTTTATCATACATACATACTGATATACAGAAGATACAGTTCCCTCCAAAATATAACAACGATCATTTCTACATTTGTTGCGTCGGTGTTGAAAAAGGCAGCCTAAAATATTCAAATAACATTAAAATCATTAAAGACATTAAGCAAAATCCAGATCTAAATGGCAAAATACTAGAGGGAAATGGTATTTATAATAGAAACATAAATAACAAAAGAACATGGTTTTCGATCAGACGCTTTGGAAGTTACTGACTGACTAAAAGGTCACATTTTTTAAAATGCATGAAACTATAAAGATCTGTATATATCACCACTTAACTTGTTTTAAAATATCTGTCCCTGCTGATACTTAAGGTCATATTTAAAAGTATAATAAATTATCCGACATGATTTGATTATTTGACGAACATGTGGGACTGTGGATAAAATCAACAGTTTGACCTCAGATGTTTTGTCATGATGAACTTTTTTGTGCAGATGGGCGAACAATAGTTTGATACGGGTGATCACCTGTCATTTTTTCTGTGTCCGTTTAATTTGACCCCTAATTACCTTTCTATGTGTCCTTTGTCTTCGTTGTGACCCATAGCTGCGTTCAAAAATTGTCTAATACGTTACAGGGTTATTAAAACAGAGAACGGCGGGCTTCTTGATTTCATTTCAAATATCTGCATCTATTTGGATATAGAACGATGTTAAGTTTCCGGGTGCTAATATAATTGGACACTTTCACTACTATCTTCATTAATGGTTATTGGTAGTCATTTTGTCTAAGTTACCCTGCGTTAGATAACATTATTGGTGAAGGTAAGTACCTAAAGCCTCAATTAATTATGCTTACATCAGGCAGCTTCAGGTCTATTACTTCAGTAGTTGTGATGAAAGTTCTTATTTTTTATGTCAATATATATGGCCCTTAATTACATTGCAAAGCTGGATAACTTTTAGGTTTCGTCACCATGGTCACAATGCAGTATATTGTTACTATCCTGTTTACCTGCATACATTTCAAAGGGTAAACGAATCTCATCATTGCTGCAATCAAATCTAAGCTAATAATGTTGTTTTCAGCCTGACATAATAGGTCTGAACTTTTTATGTCGCATAATAATTAGGGGAGTGTAACGTGATTCAAACACACAAGATCAAATTATTTGAAGAATCAATTATACTACCATTATTTTGATTGGTTTCTTAGTACAAACGCCACACGTTCTAAGCGTGTCTCCTTCTCTTAGATCTTATCTTTTACGATCTTTAAAGGGATCTCGATGGTCATTCATTTGGTCAAGTAATAATATCCATAACAAAAGATTTATGACAGGTAGCAAACTCACGTGGTTTGTATTAACAGCAACAGGCAGACTTGGGCAGGTGGCATTTTCTCAGGTGTACAGCGGTTCAATCCAAATCAATACTAAACACCCTGTTGCTCCCATTCGTAGATGCTTGTATTTCAAGTTGACAGAAGTCTAACCTTCTGACCCCAAATGAAGAATACCGATATTTTGAATACAGTTAGTTTAATTTCTTTGACAAAAAGTTCATTATTCGTCAAAAAACCATTTTCTTATATTAGAGGGAGAGTAGGGGACGGGCATTTTCACTCTGCTCATATTTTTTAGAACTTTCCTTTGAGAAGATATTTTTATCTCCTGTTTCACTGTCTCATAGTTTTACACAACTCAAATTCAGCAGGGCATTTGTTCTAGCAGGTGTCAGCATAATACTTTCAGCTACAAAACAAAATTTCAAACTTTTCTCTGTGTTCTGAGTGCGGAAGTTTGTGGGTGCGATCCACGGACGGGTAAAACTAAAGACATTAAAATTAGTATTTGCTGCTTCTCTGCTAAGCACGCAGCATTCAGGAGTGATAGCAAAAAAATAATGATCAGGCCAGAGTACTACACTTTAGTGGAGGGCCTCTCAGGTCGTCCTCCCCACTCGGTATTACTTATATCTCTCATCTCGACCGACCAATCTAGATGGCCATCACATACGTGCTGTTAGACAACATTTTGACGTCACGTTTATTGTAGTTGACAGCTATACTGCCAGGCTATGATAAATATGAGCAGTTTCTACTACTAAAATGTATTTAATTTTTAAATGCATGCAAGATAGAATCGCTTTGTTTTAAGTCACTGGAAGTTAATACCTATTGTCCACAAAATAAGTGATAAACAGATCATTACACGTCCCTTTCCATATCAATCCTGGTATCATCCCTCGACCAAGATCGACCCTCGGTCTGATGCCCTCGGGGCAATATATTGGAGTCTCGGGATGATACCTGGGTTGATATGGAAAGGGGCATGTAATTATCTATAAGTATTGCACTAACTAAATCTGAAGTTTACATCGAGTAAGGCAACAATCATTTTCATAAATGTGGCTTTTTGTAAAAATATTTTAATGGCGAGGCGGTATCTTTGTTAACTAAAATTTAAACCAAAGAATTTGAAATATATGTCAGAAAGACAAGACCAACACCTTACATACATTTATGGATTTACCTTCATCAGACATGCCAGGAGCCAAAAATAGAAAGATCAGCCAAATTTAATGAATTTTTATTTGCACTCACGGAACAAATGAAATATACAGAAAGCCGATAATGAAAATATATTAATATCAACGGGGAATTTTTAAAACAAATCACAATGATGGGAAACTTTGAGTCAAGTACCCAAAAATGAATACACTCAATCTACATTCTCTATACCATATCGTAGGTCCCATATTTAAACATTGACTGTTGAAAATAGAGTATTTGTTCATTTTAATATCAAAGAAACGACTATGGTGCTAATGAATTTTATGCTTCATTAGCTTGATTAGGTATCTTTTTGCATTGATCCGTCCAGGTTAACAATTTAACAACAAGAAATAGTTTCTGTTGAGTTGTAATAGGTAAAAATTCTCTAAAGCAATGCAAGCTTTCACAGAAGTGAAAGTATAAAGGAAGTATCACCAATATTTTATATAGGTGAAATCAAAATAATTTAATTTGATCTGCAAATAAAGTTGCTAGACGGCAAACTCCATTATTTAAAGGAACTGAAATGGACTTGAGGCTGACACCCTCATAGTCGGGTTTTAACATGTTAGCTCACAAGGCAACAAACCTGCAGGAAGACTTCCGTACTGCAACACATTATTTTAACTCGGAGCTGACTTTTCTATAATGCCACCTGTTAAGCGGAGAAGAAGTAAGTCTCTGGTTTGACCCAAGACCATCCGCATTCGTGCTGTGCAACATTGCACCTACGAGACGGTTGAGATTTATGGTGAATACCCCATGGGGCCCCATGTAACCATTAAAATTCACCTTTGGTAGCCATCTTTAGCGGTCGGTTGGAAGTCACGATACCAAGAAGGAATAACCTGAAGTCAGTTGCACAAAGGTTTAGATTCAACTGGCTCATCCATGAAGATTTCTGCTGAATTTGCTGTAAAACTCTTTGTAAAACAACGTTCCGCTGTGACGTCTATCTTTTTTGGTCAGTAGGAACACCAGATATAATTCTGAGAAGGGATGACCCAAGTCCATTTCAGTAAAGTTTGATTCCGGTTTAGCAGTTTCACGCAAGATTTTAAAATCAAATATAAACGCGAGTTACGTAACTTGCGGTCGTCTTAGATGGAATTGACGTCGAGAAAAAAAATTTACAGGGTAAAACCCATAGACTATTTAACCAAAGTTTAACTGCTATTTGTCCAGTTGTTTCGGAGGATATTTTAGAAATTAATTGATTTTCTATTTTTCAGAAACGACGATTATCTTGGTTGACTATAACACCAATACTCGGTAAAATGTAGATAGAGGTAACACAGTGACAATTCTACAAAACAGTACTGAACTTAGTAAACATTGACGGACAACAGGGCGCAGTGGTGTTAACAGTTTATCTGCCCCAAAGGGCTAATTAAGCTAAAAATGCATCGTTTTCCAAGGAGAACCTTCTAAAAATGTTTTTTTTTAAATTTTGTCCATTAAACAAGATTCTAAAATAAAAATTGTTGAAGCATGATTCTCTCAGCATGAACTGTCCAGTTTTAGTAGTTTGCTAGTTATGATTTATTTAAAGTGTTGTATAATTTGGTGCTGGAAAGCAAAGAACAACAAAAAATCTGTAAGAATTAAACAACATCGGTATTTAATTTGACAGAAATACATGACCAGATGTTGACTTATCACTAGATCATCTTCAGTTTTATTATCCAAACTACCCAGCAGAAAATTGTAATTTCATCATTAACCTTTGTGTTACGGATACTATTGTCATGGACAAGGGTTCTGTGATTAAGTTCGTGTGGATGAATACTCCACTTGTAACGACGTCCGCCTAGCTCTTCAGATGGCGTAAGTTGCGTGGCATTGATTCGTCGGGGTGACCACTATACAGTTGATTTATATGGAGATGTGGTCATTGAGAGATTAAAACCATCCAACAATAATCACATACAAGACACCTTTGTAAACACAGAATAAATCCATATAATAAGATTCGTATATCTATTTTTTGGCATTGTTTGTCTCAAATATATTCACTATTTAAAGCAACACGTATGTTTAATTTAATACTTGTTTATTACTGCAAATAATTCATTTCCGAATATTTGTGTTATTGTTCCTTTGTGTTTGTAGTAGAGTTGGAAAAATTCTTTTTAACAAGATCAGGATAAAAAGATTTTAATTTTCCATATTTCATAACATCCGCATAAAGTCAGTGTAACCGAAAATCTTCGGATAGCAGTAAAAGAATTGGCCAATGTATGATAAAATTATTAAAAGTTTCATTTTTCTCTTAAAATGCGGAAAGTATTTTTCCCCAAAATTTCTGATCGGATGATATAATCCGATTGAAAAGAATTTTGTGATCAAATTTTATGAACATTAAAAAAAAAATAACTGTATGTTGTATTTTGAGCTAAAAGAGGAACAACTCCTGCATTTCTAGACAGAACCATATTTCACTTTTCTTTGAAATGAATTCCAAATTAAAAAAAAATTATTTAGCAGTTTTTCATTTTGCCGGGACTCTGTACTTAAGAGGTAAAGGTTCTGGCAAACTTTAAAAAACAAAAACTGCTGACATTTGGAAATAATTTCAAGGAAAATCAAGTAAGGAGTCAGGCTAAATTTTAAAAAGCTGAATTTTAGAAATCAAGGAAAAGGCAACAATAACAAAAACATCATATTTCAATAGTCCTTTAACATAGTATCTCGAGCGGCGATATTTACTGTTTCTGTTATTTTATATATTTTGTATTTTTTATTTTTGCTATTTACTGTTTGTTGTTAACAATTTGCTATTTTTACTATATCAAGCTGAAGCCGCGATAATGAAAAAAATCCCAATGAAAACGTAAAATATGAACATTGAATGCTAAGTCATATGTTATAGGACTACATATTTCAAGTACTTGTTCGATAGTTATTTAGATTTTCTTTTTTTTTAATTTAAAGTTTGTATTTAATGTTAACTAAGTATAGAGTTTAGTTTCATACAAAAAGGAAAAAACGAAGTCAGCAACATAAAAGCACATCAAGATCTGTCAATATCAACATCATTTATTTCAACATAAATTGAATATTTGAATTCTATTACAGTTTATCATAGGAAAAACTTTCTGGGAATACCACTTTGTCAAGAGGCAAAATGCCCTTATAATTTTATCCGGCATTGTTGACATAGTTCTAATCTACAATAGTAAAATAATGGATTTATGATATAAATAAACGGACTTTGTTTATATTTCGGATCAGAGGCTCTGATAAAGCGGAGAAAAGCAAACATGGTCTACATCTTTGTGGATGTCAGGACATCTGGTGACAGTGTCAGTAACTATATTACGTAACAAAACGTTCTAAATATTCGTTTCAAATCTATTATTTGAAATATTTCATATTGTTATCGAGGAAAGAGTGCTGAATCAAGCTTTCTTAACATAGCAGAGGGCACTATTTATATCTGAAATTGCATATGTTGGGGGTAGTTGTACCTTTGTAGGTTTTTATATTTTTTTTTTCATTTTTAAACATCATATGATCCAGATATGCAAAACAATTGAAAGTTGTTCACAAAACAAATCGTTTCAATCATCCTGTAAGTTTTAGACAAGAAGAAAATTGAGCAAATTTCCCGTTGGGTCCAGTTTTAAATCACAAAGTCCGACTATTGCAGCCATCTTCAATATCCGAAAGAACAACAACTACTTTCTAGAGGACCATCCAAAAACCATTTAACACCAAATATTAGTTCAAGCAGCCTTTTACCTTAAGAAAGGATTTTAAACAAATTTCCAATTGTGTACAATGATAAAAAATTAAAATGTTCGGCTGTGGCGGCCCACTTGACTTTCCGATTGGCACGAAAAATATTTTTTGTAGAGAACCATACACTTAAAGATAATCACAACTAATACAAGAGCTTTAATTTGAAGTCAATCATAATACTTATCTGCCTCTGGTTGTCATAATTGTTGTACAGAAACTTTAATTATGTAAAGTTTTGGTCCAAATTATCCCATTGGTTCAGATGACAAAGATAAATGACATACGGAAGGTAGGACGAACGCACTAAGGGTTGCAGTTTTATTTGTATATCAGTTCTAGGTTTTTTCCTCGTTAAAATTCCATTAACCTTTTGCAAATTGTCATTTCTTAGTTCAAGTGTCTTCACGTCGGAACTACCCCGATGAAGTTTTTATAATGATCTGATAATTCGATATGCCAACAAAGTCGTGACTCGGTTTCACGTTAAATTTCTTCAAATGATTTTTTGTTTGTTTGGTTTTTTTTGTTCTTTTAAGAAGTTTCAAATAGACTTGTTTTTATTCAAAAGAAAAATATGAAATATATGCCAGAATTTTACATAAGTTTATGCCAAATATTCGAAAGTCAAATTTTACTGCGAGTAAAGCGCCTTTATGGATCCACCCCATCAGTCACTGGAAAGACTTTGCATGGTGTTTTTAACTATCACAGACTGTGTCGTCGTTTTTCTAGTGCTCATGTGAAAATTGCTGATTATTTGTGATAAATTTTAAGTTCCGACAATGGCTTATTTTTTCATATCTGGTAGAGGCAGGCTTATATTTCTGGCATAAAGCATAATTATATGCCAAGATATAAGATCCATAAAAAGATTTCTAAAATTAAAGAATCTTGCAAGCAAAAATATTTATAATGGAAGGCTGAGCCTGTATCGCTCACCTGACATTGAGTCAATTAAAAAAAAGCTATATGAACAATATACTAGTCAAAAAAAGAAACGTTACACTGATTTCATGTTGAATAATTTATCAGATAACACACTTATTTGATCA
>JAULBM010039900.1:0-10817 GCA_032357055.1 Geukensia granosissima
CCAATAATCAATGTCCCAAAATATTAAAAGGATTGGTTCACTAGAACAAAAGTTATTGTGCGGAAACCAACCTGTCTACAGATGCCAATGCCGACGACGACGACACCGACGACAACGAAACCGACACCGCCGACGACAGCGCCATACCATAATACGACCGCAATTTTTTGCGGTCGTATAAAAATGAAATGGTATAACCAAAAATAAAAAGTCTATTTTCTTTCTTCATAAGATTTTCCATATAGCCAGTGAATTTTTGACACTGAAATTGAGGAAACTCCTACAATGCCTTTCAGAGAATAACTTAATATTAACTAATCAACATATTCAAACTGAAAGGCTTTGCAAGTGCAGCACTATATGACTGCTGCCGTTGACATGGAAAAGTTAAATAAGTGAATACTATTATAAGTGTATGCCAAACAGGTGGGGTTAGATCACTCAAAATGAATACCAACCTTTATCTTATACCAAAAATTAATTTCCCAAAATATTATTAGGATCATTCACAAAGTAATCATGCGGGAACCAACCTTTCTATGGACAAAAAAAATGCTGACGACAACAACAGCACCATACCTTAAAAGGACCACAATTTTTTGAGGTCGTATAAAAAACCGTAAGAGACTGGGCAAAACAGGAGCAATCCACTAGATATTTTCTTTTTTCAAATCTCATTAAAATACAATCCATCAAAATTTAATGAAAAATAATAAAAATCCCTATTGGTCAAATATAAAAATCAAACTGGAGCTGCAATACCCAAATTCAACTTGCACAATATCTCATACTAGGTATCACTTTGTGAAAATATCATAAGAATCATTTTATCAGAACAAAAGATAAGTTGTAGAACAACAACTTGATGAAAATTTCTAAAACTATAGACCTCCAAAAGGTCTTAAAAAAGGGGGAATCCCACTCCTGGTGACAGAACTTACTTAGCATGTATTATGACATCAAAAGGTCATTGTTAAAAATATATATACTGGGTACATAATATATATATTTATGTTCTAGTAGGATTCAACATTGTATTCATGAACTGCTACACAAATTACCTTCTGTGTATATTACATGCTGTAAACCTATGCTGTCGAATTTAAACATGCATGGTTACCATGGAAAGCACTTAAATAATTGAACAACCACCAATTCAATTCAATGTTTTAAAATCGTTGGTTTACAAAGAACCAATCAATAGCCACAATTTCATAGTGCCTTCTCAGGTTACAATTTATGTTTGAACAGAACAAATACTGTTTTCCTACCAATTTGAAGATAAATAGGGCCTCCAATATCTTAAACTGAAATTGAATTAAGGGTTATTTTTTACTACTGCTGTTTAAGACTTTCTGTCAACCAGAACTTAAATTTTATAATTTAATATCTATATAAATTTCTATAGCCTGAAACACTTAAAACAGTGCTGCAAGAAAATTTTCATGATTACAAAATAAGACTTCATGTATGCAAAAAATTCTTGTTGGGTATAACAAAACTTCAAACATGTTTGTGCACAAACTGAAATGACAGCCATGCAAAACAAAACATAAAATGGGTGAATGGTAGGGATAAATTGTGCTCTCTTCATTCCATACAAAGGTGAAGTTTACATTTTAATATAAAAAATAAACTTCGTAACAATAATGGCTCATTGATAATATTTTCAATAATGAAAAAATCCAAAAACAACAACAAAAGCGAAGGCAAAAGAAAAGCCCTAGTGTTTCTGCTTATGATCTAAAGTAGTTGTCCATGGGCAAAAACGGGCAAAACAGCTCATCTTTTTACAATTTTGTCCAATTTTAAAATAGCACAAATTCTTCCTTTTCAATAGAATGGCAAAACATTTTTATGGTAAGAACAAAAAATTTAAGTTGGGTTAACAGAAACACAGGTTTTTCCTTAGCCTAAGTAACATGTCATTTTTCTATAAATAAATATACATATCTCATTCATATACGAAATACAACTAACTACTGAGGATTTTTGTATATATGTACTTAGTAGAGCCATCAATTTCCATGCCATTAGGAAAGCCATCTGAACTTACCCTGTGACCAGAGGGGTACCGAATGTCAAGCCTAAGCTGGAAACAAACAAATTTTTTTAACATTTTTTTTCTTTTCTTTGCAACTTTTTATGACTATGAAACATTATTGAGATCTTGTCCAATATTTCAGTACTCTACCATTCAACAACATTGAAAACTGGGAGAATAGTCCATGTGACAGTAGTTTGTATTGCTCACCAAACATGCCAGTAGTTCTATTGAACCCATATTGAGCCCTAACTATGGACTATCACACCAAAGACCCTACAACTGGACAAGCAGAATATTTTAAGTAAATTTCCAAAATGTATGATAGGGTCCTTTCATTGGTTTATAGTTAATTGGGATCCCAATAATAATTTGAAAAGTAATCTACGTAAGAATCCTTTATTAAAGGGTTTTGCAATTGTATTAATGTTTTAAATGAATAAGATTTTATACTGAAATTCTCATAGTGTCCTTTAAGTTTGGCAATGGGAGTCATTTTGGTCAGCAAAATTTTCCAGTAATATTTAAACAGGACAATAGGGGATTACTTTCAACAAAAATGGTCAGTACTTTAGAAACCCACATACAAAATCCCTGTTTCAAACTGAATTCTGATGTGGCAGTGAGGATTTTAAATGAATCATCCAGAACTACTCCAACAAGTTTAGTCCCCATTAGACTAAGAAGTTTCTAAGAGGATAAAAACATGTAGACAATATGATGGATAACACAGATCAACAATGGACACAGTGTTTGCATTAATATAGATGACATTTTGCATCAGATGAGCCTATACATGTATGTCCAAAATGCCTCAAACTTTAATGAACACCATAATTAATTTGATTATTATTTTAAGCTGGTATGACATCAAAGATAAAGAAAAGCAGTTTGGGTTGTAAACTTTAAAGATAAAAATTATTTTATAAACATATGTTAGCAACTAGACTTTTCCTTGATTACTAAAACAGTTTTTCCTGACACTGTCACAATAGAATCATATTGTATGGTACCCTATTTGAACAACTGATATTTATAAGGAAGTTTGATAATACTTATTGGGAAACAGCTGCATTGGAATTTCATATATCTTTGGCAAGTTGTAGTTTAATTCATAAAATTACAGTTTTAATGTACTATGTACAGCTCTCAACGGAAATTATATAAATTAGAATTTCATATGTCTTGGAGGTTAAAACAATGTTTTCAATGCAATAAAATATAAAGTATAATCAGTCTTGAAAACTACATAAATAATACAGAGAAAAATAAACAATGTAATTGGAATTACATCTTCCATGATTTTGTTGTCTGGAGGTCAAGCTTGGTCTCTTCACAAGTCTGCAACTGATTTTAGAAAAGTTCTAAGTCTAAGGGCTCATTAATACTTCGAAAGGGATCTTCGTGTGATTGACGCTTGCCGACATTGCTGGGTGTTTGTTCATACTTTAAATCCCAGTGAAATCGTGCAACATCGTTCGGTAGTCGTGAAATGTAGCGCAATGATCACTGGACGAAGTATATATGAGCTCTTAGATTGATCGTGTTTATTGCCACTTTCAAACCATATTTCAGTCATATCGCATTGGTCAGGTGTACTGATGGAGAAAGCCGGAGTACCCAGAGAGAATCACCGGCCTTGGGCAGGTTAGATTGACTGTAAGTGTTGAAATTCAAAAACTTGTTGTGACATCACAATTATATGATAGAAATTACACTTAACATATTTTGTGAAATTGACACCAGGTAAGATCTGTTTGACCTTTGCAGGCAACCAATCAAAAGCTGTCTAATCCAAATTCAATCTGAGTTGAGTTCTAATGGGGCATTTTTAGATTCGCAATGCACATTTAAAAAGTAATGGCCCAGAAGATTTAATTCTAATTAGATGGTAACAACAAAAATTCAAAGTTTCTTTATAATATAAAAACATTTTTAAGCTTTGCAAACTTGCATACAACTGATATGTTTAAATATTCAGTCCATTAGTACACCATCTAGAAATTTTATTCAAATCAAAACCATGCAACCATTTGCTTTCACCAAAATTACAACCGTAAGGAAAGCATTTACAAAATACGGCTTCTACAGTGTATATATTTGCAGATAAGAGTTGAGTAATCACTCAAAAGCTTTTCAGAACTAAACATATGGAGTTAAAGCAATATATTCACTCTGCCACCCTTAGGGTGGGGCAAAAAAATTCTCTTACATTTGCTATCTGAAAATTTGAATATAAATTCAATTTAATGGAAATCATTTCAAACTGGTTTAAAAAAAGTAAAAATAAAAGCATTTCTTACACTGCATCAATATCTGTAAAATAATGGGTTTTTTTACTCAAATTATATTATCATCAATTATTTCTCTACAACAAAATGCCTAAAACAACAAACTAAAAAATGTAGAGTACATTTTTCCCTCTAACAAAACTAAACCTTGTGAAATATTTTATTTGACAATCACTATTAACACTGTTCTCCAAGACTAAATTAACTTCTAAGTTGTGATTTAAGCAACAATTTTACCACACAGAATTTAGGTGGTGAGAACAAAACATGTAGTGTGCATCTTAGCCAAACAAAGTGATTTACATTGTCACATACCTTATCAGGAAGGACTCCTATTTGTCCAGTCTGGGTCAGGAGAACTATATCACCTGGCTTCTTACAATCTTTCCAGGTACTCAATCCGGTAATGATCCCTTTACTGACTTGGTTGACCTTGTCGCTAATCGCCGTATTAATGGCGTCAGTACATCCATCCCAGGTTAAGTTTGTACCCACAAATACTGCCTTTGCTTCTATCAGATAAAAAGCTGAAGATGCTACAAAGATAATCCAATGCATGGATGTACACATATTAGTTTGTGTACAAAATCGTAATGTTTTATAATATGTTTTATAAAAGATTCAAAGATTGCCATGTATCTGTAAAATAATAAAAATCTTGTAAGCTCATGTTAAGGGGGTACACAACACCTAAGGGAAATAACTCTTTAAGATCATCAAAACGTTTTAATCAAATATCATTTTATATTAAAATTAATGCATCTCAACGATCAAAATTCTTGACAATGAAATTATAATATATCTATAGAAATAATTCCAGAGAAATGTGTGTTTCAAATTTCTTGAAATTTTCATGTTTTCCTTCTTTCATCAAAGTAAATGTCTAAACCAAATATAAAGAAAATTAAATGAGTGGAATTTATTTCCGTGATGGTATTGGGTACCCCCTTAAGCCATTTTTGTCCAAATTCTCAAACTCCTCTGGTTTTTATATTTTAAAGCATTAATATTTTTGCCCACTGACCACTACTTTTCATTTTTAGTCTTTCTGTGACAAAATGCTGTGTTCGTCATCCACACTTGGTTTAACCTCGGGTTAAAATTTTTTCAAACTTGAAAAGCTTTTTTAGAGTCAATGATTTTCATTTAAATTGCTAAGAAGCTTCTATATGATGTAAATAATTCAGAGTAAAACTTTGAAAATTTTTTTTTAGTATTTTGTTAGACAATTGGACTTTGTTCTTTTGCTCATGAGTGTTGGTTAACCCCAAGGATATAGTTTTTAAAACTTAAATAGCTTTGTCAAATCTTTATAGATTTTTATAAAACTTGCTTAGAAGATTCTTAATGATGTAAATATTTCATTAAATATTTTGTAAGATAAATGGACTTAGTTCATTGTAAATAGAATAGCTTTGTCAAATCTTGATAGATTTTTGTAAAACTTTGGTTGTTGGTTTTTTTGCAGCTATGTTATGGTTAAGCCTAATGTTGTAATTATTGAAATTTAAAAAGCTTTGTCAAATCTTCATGGATTTTCTTTAAACTTGCTTAAGGGGGTACCATACACCATCAATAATATATATTTAACTCGTTTAATTTTCTTTATATTTTGTTTAGACATTTACTTTGATGAAAGAAAGAAAACATGAAAATTTTAAGAAATTTGAACTACACATTTCTCTGGAATTATTTCAATAAGTGATATAGTAATTTCATCATCAAAAATTTTGATCACTGAGATGCATTAATTTTTATAGATAATGATACTTGAATAAAACACTTAGATGATTTTACAGAATTATTTCCCTTAGGTGTATGTTACCCCCTTAAGAACACACACATACATCAAAACATAGTTTACAAATAATTCTCTCTGCTTGTATTGTAGCGCTCTTTGTGAAACAATCAATGACATGAAATGAATAGGTTCACGAAGGGTCATATTTTGGCCCTGAAATTTCACTCAAAATAAAAAGGTCTTACATAACCTGAAGTATTGTAGTAAAATGTTGTTATTAGGACATCATAAATAAGCAGTGAATCTGAGATATTTTTGGCCAAATTTTGGTGATTTTGCTATAAATGGCTGGAGAGCATGCTTTGGCAAAAAGAAATTTTTATGGGAGGTTCAGCTTACCTTATTATAACTTTCTATGTAGAAGAGATTCTTGTTGAGAAATACAGTATATAATTTCTAAAACCAAAAAAATGCATAACATCCAAATTTAGTTTTTTTGCGTAAATTCATATTTTTCTTGAACCACCTCTCTGTAGTAATGATTAGCTTGCTAGCCTCGAGTGTGGAAGGTTGTGGTTTTGATCCCTGGCCTGATCAAACCATTTAGGAGTAAGAGCAAAGATGGGTTGGCTCAGAGTAAGAATAATGTGTCTGGGTAAAGTGGCAAGTCTTCCTGCAGACTGTCAAAAGTTCATGATTCAGCACGTTAAAAATTCGGCTCAGCATGTCGGTCCAGTAAAAAGCAGGGATCATTCACCATCATCATTTATTAATATGCTCTCGTCCTGAATACGCGTGAAATATTTGCTTGAATTTAAGTAACATTCAGTCAGTCAATAATACTTTCCTTGGGATTTGGAGTGAAAACCCCTAAGTTAAATTTTGTTCTTTTCAGGTAAACAAGATTTTATTCTTCAATTACGAATATTTTATGAAGTTAAAGTCAACATATTAGAATTATATGATCTAATAATATTCAGACCAAAATATGGCCTTCATGGCCCTACACATTTTACTTAGTATTATATACATTTTTTTGCTTGGGTAAGATTGTAGGAGGAAGTGAGACAATACAGGCTCTTTGGAGCCTCAGGTTTTTATGGTTTTGAAGCTTTTTATAACATTGCAGGTGAAAGAATTAGTTCACCATACAGAATCTGTGTTAGGCCCAGTAGATATCCTGGTCAACAATGCTGGTGTTATGTATTATACACTGATGAAAAATTTTCATGAAGATGAATGGGAGAGACAGATTGACCTGAACTGTAAAGTTAGTAATGTAATTCATCCTCTGTTGTACTTAGACATCTCATTTTATCAATCGCAGTTCATTGAATTTGCATTTCTTGGTTGAATTTCATTAGGTTGAAGGGGAGTTGTAATAGCTATCAACATTTTTCACCTTCAATATTTTTATGCAATCATCACATATATACTTGTTTTATATATGGTGTTCTGGAATAGGGTAAAATTGCAGTAGTATTCATATTTTGAAAAATGTTACAGATGTATAAACCAGAATACATGCAATTGTATCTGCTTGCTTTGTCAAGAGGATGCAATAAAGTGTTCAAGTTTATTGATCATGTGACACCAACCTTAAATCTAACCTGTTAATTCTCCCACTGAATGTGGGAGACTCCCTCTTTTTGAGACAATCTCCCACTTTGAGAAAATCTATCAAGTGGTTTGAGAAAATCTATCAAGTGGA
This sequence comes from Geukensia granosissima, assembly GCA_032357055.1. Classification (NCBI taxonomy): domain Eukaryota; kingdom Metazoa; phylum Mollusca; class Bivalvia; order Mytilida; family Mytilidae; genus Geukensia; species Geukensia granosissima. Next base: position 7,788 of record JAULBM010039900.1, read on the forward strand.
AGACAGTAATTTCCCTCTTTCACAAATTTCTCACCCAAAGTCTCCCTCTTTGCAGAGATGTTGCACAAATTATATTCTAAATGGCTGTTTAAATGAATGTATTCATTGAGACGCAATCAACAAATATTTCATCCTTTTGTTGTAATAATTGTTCAAATTTTTATCAGAAATCATTAGTAGAATAATGAGATATCATACATTTTATGTCTATGTCATATCTGTGTAATTGGATTTCTAGCAAAATTATCTTTTTTTCTGCAAAAAAGGATGTCACGCTAAATATCCCACTTAGAAAATCTGAAAAGAGGGAGATCTCCCTATTTGAGCATTCAGTAGGTAAATAGGTATTGAAAATAATTATATAACAGATACTATTCTTATAGTGTTATGAAATTTCCATTTTAAAAGGTATTTCTATAAAACATTTCTTTTTCAACAGTAACAAATCCCTACAACAACGGGCAACTGAAAAAACTGTTCCCCATGTCAAAAGTCATCAACTGGTCAACTGTCTGTTGACTGAGTGGGCATGGCTTATTTCTATTGATTGATCTTATCAGGTGATCAGTTCTAAATGCCAAAGGTATAATAAAAGAGTGCAAGGCCAGATCCTCGGGCAATGGCTGATTTGTTGAACCTTCAAACCTACCTGTTCCTTTTGCCAAATGGCCTCAAGAGATCTTTCTTGTCTTTGGGTTAAAAAAATGTTGCCTGAGAATTTAGTCAACAACTGTATTCTTTTCCATTTGTTTATTATGTCAGCTTACTGTTTACATCTTTTATCTAGTAATGCAATTTTTATTTATGTGTTTACTCAACACAACTTGAGGCAGATTTGAATGATCCTGTACATCCAGCAGGCTATACTTTACCAATTTCAGGACAGGAACAAGATAACAAAAAAAATGAATCCAACTCACTGAAAACTGAATGATTTTATCCATAGGACCTTTATGTACAGATTGTAGGTGAAAGGATGAGTTTAAAAATCAAATTAAATCAGTACATATTGTGGTTTTGCTTTTAATTTAGTCTAGTTGTCAAAATTTCAGTAACGAGAGAATGAATAAAGATTGTTATCAATTTGTTTGCAAGTTTATGGTTAAACTTCAATTTTGCCTTAGAAATCCAGGAAAGTTGGAATATACCACTTGTCATGTCACACCCAATTCTTTATTTTTTAATAGAAATTTTCATGTGTTTTCCTGATGTTTTTCATTTCTCAGGGATTTCACCTTCATTGAAGAGAAATGCCAGAGATCATCTGAGATATCATTTGAAGTTTTCTGAGATCAAGCTGCAGTACATATTTCTTTTCAGCAATGTAAAGAAAAACTATAGTATTTGTTTTTTCATATTATTTGGCTCACTTGGCCGAAGACCATTTGAGTTATTACTGTCACTTTGCGTCGGTTGTCGCCCATTGTCGTGGTAAATATTTTGAAAAAAATCTTCTTGTCTAAAACTACTGAATGGATTTGGATGCAACTTGGTATGATTGTTCCTTAGGGTATTCTGCAAAAAGTTTTAGGTCGATTTTTGATCTGTTGAAAATAGAACATAGGGGTCTGACATAAGATTTTCGCATATATCTAAACAAACTGTTAACTTTTGCCAAATTCTGACAAAGAATAAAAGTTTTCAGCATGATAAAATCTATCTGTGATGAAATTTTCAAGGAAATTCCTTATCTCTTGTAGGAGTAATTGCACTTTTTTTTCGCTAATTTTGAAGTTTAAATTTTAAGAATCTTCTCCTCTGAAACGACTGAATGGATTTAGATGTAACTGTGTATGATAATTTCTTAGGGTTTCTGCACAAAGTTTAAATACAAGGCTGTTAGAAACAGGTGAGTGCTTACAGGCTCCTAGGAGCCTCTAGTTATATTTTGCAAGCAGACAATCAGTATAAAATTCGTAAAAGAACATTTGAATATCTAAAATCTTTAGCAAAACTTTTACAGGGTGTGACCAATGGCATCGGAGCGGTTCTTGATGGAATGTTAAAAAGAGGCCTTGGACATATCGTTAACATGTCATCTGATGCAGGAAGGAAGGTATACTTTAAGGAAGAAATTGAAGTTATGCATGAGTGATCATGTTTAGTGTTTGCACCAAGTTTAGTACATTACGATCTTAAAAATTCTAGGTCCTTGATATTTGATTTGTATTTTAATCAGAACTGTCAAAAGTTCCCAACTTCTCAGTCATGCATGAGTCATCATATTAATTTTAGCCACAAAGTCTAATTTACAATATACCATAGATCTAAGGCCTTTGATTTTTGGTGTTCAGTTGCATCTCTATGATTATAGCCTAAACTGACCATACAAAGGTCGGTTTGATTTAATTTGCATTGCACCTGTCCCACAGTCAGTGGTTATCTCCGAGTACTCCGGCTTTCTCCTCCAGTAAAAATGACTACCATAATATGACTGAAATATTGTTGAAAGTGGTGGTAAACCCCAATCAGACTACAACAAAAAATAAAAAAAAATTAAAAAATCCTAATTTGACCCATATTTTAGCTGTGCAACTCATTCAAGCATTAGTGATTACATTAAGTTTTTGCACCTTGTTTATGTATCCCTGTTCAGTGGTCAAAGGCTCTGTATATTTTGTAAGCAATTGCATTTTCATGGGTTGAGTTTTAGATAATATAGTTTAGTTTAAAAATATTTTATTTCCAAAAACATGCAAATTGGATACGACACAAGTAAATCAGACATATTAAGTCTTTTCTGCTTTACAATATATAACTTGATATCAGGCAAAACATAAAAATAATATAATATCAAGTAAAGGAGAATAAGTATGAACAGAGACAGGAAAAAAAGAAAAATAAATATATGTACATGATGAGTATGGCTTCTATTGAAATAATTTAAATTACAAAACAAGGAACCTTTGAGACTGTTTTATGTATTCACACTTGTGTTTAAATAAAAGCTTAAATTTAATGGGTATAGACTCAACCCCTACCAATTTCATGGCCATTCCCTCTATCAAACTGCCAAAGTAGGCAAGACAT
>JAULBM010039911.1:0-10817 GCA_032357055.1 Geukensia granosissima
GCTCCGGAAGAGTAAGCAGTCTCTGCTTCCTGCAGGACACCCGCCATGTAGCTCATGTCAAATCAGGTTAGAGGAAGCACATCAAGAGAACAGGTCCTCTTTCATTTGGGACACGGTTTTATCGTACCTGTCAACAAAACAGGAGTAGGATCAAACGCTCATGATGGGTAAGCATCACCTTCAGGAAACACCCGTTGTCGAATACTTAAACTCAAATCCGGATTAACTTCCATCCATGAAGAGGTCAACTTTTTACAATCTCCAGTGAAGAGTTGTATTACCGGTAACAGGTCTGATAGTGTATCTCACAGGGTGAATTGCTTCTGCGTTTATTGTTGTTTATTCTATCTATTTTCTTGAATTCTAGTTTACACTATTCAGGACAGAAATAAAAGACGTTTTTTTTGTGTAATCCATTTTTGCATAGTTATTATAACAAAGGAAATTTCATTCTTTAAAATGTCCAGAATTAACCCGATAATGACGTATAAGCTTATGTTTTGAAACTGGTTAAGGCATTTTTTGTACATGTTCAAACTATCTGTTAGTGTAAGCCAAAAAAGTGTCCTGTGAAAAAGTTCCTTCCTGTTACATATTTCTTAGGAAAAACCAAGAGGACAATATTTCCTGGTCATCAATGTGTTTTATTCCGTTCTCTGACTTTATCATAGGGAACAATAGTGTAAGTGGACAATGTCTCATGGGGGACACAATTTTATTTTACATAAGTACAGACTAACGGTTTAAATACACGAGTAACTAGTCGAGAAGGAGCTGTTTACCCTTCCGGAACACCTTTGTTTTATTTTGTTGTTACTCACTGTGATTGTTATCCGTTATACCTTTCTTACCACATTATACTTATAATAATATACTATAGAATAAATACAAGAAAGACAGAATCCACTAACATGAAATATTCAAAAGACAAATATAACCGCGTGTAAAGCGCTTTTCTTGATTCACCTTCATCAGACATATTAGAGAGGAAAATACAGGCCCAATTTTTATACAGTTCATGATGAAGCAATGTTTGAAAGATGTAAATTGTATCTTTCCAACATACATTAGAGTGACCGAAAATAAATAAGTGCATTACAACTCAAGCAACGGGGAAGCTTTTCACGACCTCCTTACATCACAAGAGATAAACTCAATGATAATACTTGAAAGAAAGAATATGGAAAAGACACGATCCACATCTTAAATAAGTTAAAATTCTCTTACATTTTGGGGGTTTTAAAATATTTTTTTAATTTATTTTGTTGCTTTAGCAAAGAGAGCATTTATTTTTTGTTGGAACATTTACTGAAGTAATCCATGGTCGGAGGAATAATTTTCATTGTATTTGGCTACTCGGACTAGATTTATACATACATTTATCAATGTTATGTACTTCCCAATTCACATTTATAAATATGAAAATAAGGAATATAGGATTAAATTTAAGAAGGCCACACGTACGCTAGCGTTTGCTGGGATGCGAACATAGCTGTCGATCATGACACATCTGCATTTACTTTGTCTTTTGTTTCCTTTTTATTCATGATGTTGTGTTTCCTTGGTTTAAAGCTTTTTCTTTGTCTCTTTGGTATCATCGAAGGGTTAATAATAAAGAGAAAAATGACTAGTAAAATTCATTTATCTAAATTACATTGTAGTATCTCTATGTAAGGTACCATAAATATGTGGTAAAGCTCGTATGTCCTGTATTCCTGTTGAGTTGTAAGTCTTTTCATGCAGCCTGAGTTTAATATGGCTAATATGTCTATTTAAATGCAGTACTTCAGGTGCATTTTGTTTATGTACAATTCTCGTCAAGTTTACTCTGCTCGGACTTTTTCGTATTATTACATCACCAAATGATTTTATATCCACAATAAATGAATTGATTATGGGATTAAGTTTAAATTCGAAGTCGACCTGTTTCAGCGACTCGTCATTATAAAAACTTGTGACGTATTTTTCTTCATGGTGGACTTTCTTTTCGATCTTCTTCTCCTCTAGAAATGCTTCGACGTCAGTTTCCATGTTTTTCGCTTTCATCAAAGAATTATGAAGTGATTGTACCCCTTGTTTCCTGTGGTCAAGATCTTTTACTAAATGATCCATCTCATATTTGTACCTTCTGTAATTTTCATTCAACTGCCCAGTTATTTCCTTTTCAATGTGATCTAACCGTTCGATCATTTTCTTCCTTATATTGTGCAACTCTTTTTCAATTGCATGTTTTTGCAATAATAGCTTTGATGAATTTTCTTCTCGATCTAATTTTATTTTCTCTATATTTTCAAGAACGGTTTCAATAGTGCGTTCGATGTCCTCGATACTAACACAGGCTTGTGACGATTTTACAGCGTTTTCATTCACTGTTACCACATGACACACCTTATGCATTGTGGTTGCGCATACAATGCATGCAGGTTCTTTATGTGTGTGACAATAGAAATCCAACGTCTCTCTGTGAAATGCACAAGGGTCGCCAAAATTTGAAACTTTTCCCTTTTGCTGAAATTCTTCTTGGATAACTCTTTCACGGACGGTATAACCACCTGCCGATTTTGACAATTTTTGATATCGTTTATATTCAAGCATCATATTGCCATTGAGGAGGGAAGGCAATCCATCCGTATGCGGTCGTCTCCGCGGCATTTTTGGACTTGTCTAGAAAAATAATTAGACGAAACAAAAGTTCATTACATTTATTAACATTCATTCGCATTTTATCTTGATACTGTATTGTTATTGATACTGTATTGTTATTAGTAAGATACAGCCATTTTATCTTGATACTGTATTGTTATTAGTAAGATACAGCCAAATCTACTTGTAAAGTGTTTTTTTTGCTTATGGTAAACACTAGATTACCTTCTGTTTTTTTTTTTAATTTAAATCTTTAAAAACACTGAAAAATGGGAAAACCTTCTTATGAATTCTTGCAATGGTGTTGCTAGATCTTTGCTCCAAACCATTTGATCTATAGATAAAGGCTTAAGAAAATATGTGGAGACTTTAACTTGAGATACAAAGACTGAAGTTTACAAACCCAGTTAGAACATCTACCAAGAAACAGAAAATGGGAAATAAATAATCGTCTCCTTAAAAATAATTTCACTGTTTATTGAAGTATAGTTATTTTAGACATGGCAATTCTTGATTGTTTATAAATAATTCCTTGGTGTACATTAATGTCAACTGTCGTCAAAGAATCAGTGCTATATTGTTGATTTTTGTTTGCTTTAAGGAACTTGTAAAATCTGTCCATTAATTGTGATTAAACACAATTATTGTCAGTCGTTAGATTGACACAATTGTCGCCATGGATACTTATATCAAAATAATTGAAGGTAGGAAATAACATTTTGATTTTTAACCACTGAATTATATTTTTACTTGGATGAAAATATAGCTGTATTAATTACATTCAGCTTTTGATAAAAGAGGTAGACTTACCTTAATACACCGTACTTTGATGTCGACAACAGTGAAATATTGTAACTGAGAAGAAATGGTTCGTAGGTGTTGATTTTCACTGATATGCTTTGTAACTTAAAAACGGTTTTCTGCTTCAGTGAATACTTCACAAATTAAAATCCACGCCAATCATTCTTTTGTTTAACTTTTTATATGGTTAAGTGAGTGAGCGTTATATTTGATCAAAACAGCATAAACGGCTTTTATACAATAGAAGTCAATATAACGAAGGCCAAGACGAGCGATGTTTCTAAAGTATTCCATGGAGGCAGAAAAAAAAAATCACTCATTTCACTGTATCTGTGTAACAATCACTCATTTTACTCTATCTGTGTAACAACCACTCATTTTACTCTATCTGTGTACCAATCACTCATTTTACTCTATCTGTGTAGCAATCATTCATTTTACTCTATCTGTGTACCAATCACTCATTTTACTCTATCTGTTAACAATCATTCATTTTACTCTTTCTGTGTACCAATCACTCATTTTACTCTATCTGTGTTACAATCACTCATTTTACTCTATCTGTGTAACAATCACTCATTTTACTCTATCTGTGTAAGAATCACTCATTTTACTCTATCTGTGTAACAACCACTCATTTTACTCTATCTGTGTAACAATCACTCATTTTACTCTATCTGTGTAACAATCACTCATTTAACACTATCTGTGTAACAACAACTCATTTTACTCTATCTGTGTAACAATCACTCATTTTACTCTATCTGTGTAACAATCTCTCCATTTTACTCTATTTGTGTAACAATCACTCATTTTACCCTATCTAGGTAACAATCACTCATTTCACTCCATCTTTGTAACAATCTCTCCATTTTACTCTATCTGTTTTCAAGAAAATTTCATGGATTTTGAGACGAAAACAAGACATGAAAACAATTTTAAAAAATATTTATATGCAGAGGAGGATATTACAAAAATGCAAGATTTTTATTGACAACATGTTTGGTTAGTTTGTTGGACACGTTTTCTAGCAGACGATCGGCATTCCAATGGGACCTAAGTGTCCTCCTCTCATCGCCGATCTTTATTCACACGTTTGAGACTTTCTTCAAGAGCGATAACCGAAAAAAGAAAGAAAAAAGCCCAAACTTTAACTTCAGCTTCGGTTATATCGAATCGGTAATTTTCTTCACTTCATCAATCTAAATGAGCATAAAATTATAGACACCACAGATATTTCCAAGTCCGCCTCGTACCTTGATCTTCATCTCGAAAAAACAATACAGGAAGGTTTCACACAAAATAATATGACAAACAAGGTTACTTTAATTTCAACTTCCCGTTCACTGGCAGTAACATCCCATCTGCCGTATAAATCTCCCAGCTCATACGTTTTTCAAAAGCAATTTGTCCAATACAGCGATTTTTTGGACAGAGCTAGTTTGTTGACAAAGAATAGCAAAGACAGGAATGTATTGCTCCTCGGTTAACGTCATTTACTCCAGAAATTTTACAATCTTGTCGGCCGATAGCAGATGAAGAAGAATCTTTTCCTGTGAAGCTGCCGAGTGAACCAGAAAAAAGTTTTGTATATCGAGTTTTTCATAATTCCATAATGAGTAGAAAAAATTATTATATATGTTAAACGATGTTATTAGTGTATTGAAAATACCAAATAAAGTTAATCAATGTTGAATAAATAAGTTTAATTTTGATATATGTACAGGTGGCTCTAATAAAGAATTGGCCTGGCAAGATCAACCTTAATTTTTACGTTTTCGTTTCATCTTGTTATCCAATTTGTCTGTTTAGTTGGACTATGCGTTTTTGTTCTCTCACATTGGTATTCTACACTGGTTTTTATCAAATTTATTCCCATTTGTAACAGTATCAAAAAGAACTAAATTTCGTCTATTTAGTTCTAACATCCTATCCGTCATTCTCTACGGAAGTGAAACCTGGAAAATGAACAAAAATGATAAACAAAGGTGGACACATGGTGGACATATTTCTTCATAAAAACCTGAGGAGAACATTAAAGATATACTGGTCACAGAAGATTACAATTGAGGAGGTGAGACGAAGAGCCAAAAATGGAAAAAGATAAGCATTGTCATCAAGCGAAGAAGGTGGAAATAGTTGAAAAATGTATTGAGAAAAAACAATACCAGACAAGTAAATATAGCAATCTCATTGACAACTGGTGGTAAAAGAGATGCCTTCCAAAAGAAGAGAGTATTACCATCGGAAAGAAAGACAGGACCTTAGGTTTCAGTCATAGACCGATCCAACCAGCGTTTCCAACAAAAGGGCCAAATGGAGAGGACCTTTGAAAGGCCCGATTCTCTTCAAGAAGCGACGAAATAAATAAGTCAATGTTCATATCGGTTGACAAGATTGTAAAGTGTCTGGAGTGATGACGTTAACCTCTCAACAGTAGCATTAGAACTTAAACATAGGAAAGTTCACGTCAAAACGTAATTAAAGAGGTACTCAAATCCAAACAATGCAGACCAGAAATCTCTTGATGCCTTTTTTAAATAAATGCCAATACATTGTAAATATCTTAACAATTTCTGCCTGTCTCTTTGGTATCTTCGAATTCATATTTCTAGAATTAAAGCTAAACTTCAAAAACTCGCAACTCGTTTCATTTCGTGCCCGCTGATAAAGCGGCCAACAATGTGGTCGAGGTGTGTCGTAAATACTTCATGGGGATACTTAAGAAGGATTTTTTCTACCTTTTAGCCATGCATTAAACAGAGACTCAAATAGCAAACAGACATATCACTTCCAAAGATAAGTTTATGGCACCTGCTGAACAATTTAAAGTCCCTATTATGTATTGGTTGCCTAAACTACACAATAAATCTTTCAAGTTCCGTTTTATATTAGCGCCCAGTAAGTGTACTACTATTACACTTTCTTTCTAGTGCTCTATCTAAATTGAAAGAATTTATTAATTACTGTAATGAAGCTTACGAACAAAATAGTATAAACTATTTTGGAGTGTATAAAATTTACTGGAAGTTTTTCATATATTACAGGTTTTAGTAAAGCTTACTGGTTAACATGTTGGGAAAGCAAATGACTGCACTTGGTAAAATCGATCTCACGTAGGTTGATGGGTTCACAGTAAGGAATAATGATAACAATCATAGAGATATATTTTAATTTAATCAATTTTGAAATTTTCTCGAGTGATTAATAAGCTGCTTTTTTGTTAAAATTCATTTATATATGTGAAGCATCTTGAAAAAGTACTTTGATTTCTTTCGATGTTTTTACTCGTATCACATTCAAACTTTGGGAATGTAAAGTCGTGATAAATGAGAAAAGTATAAATTATAAACCGCCAGGCTTTTCAAATGAAAAATGGAAGGAAGATCCCCATTGTTGGGCATACTGTAAATGCCTCCCCCCTAAAACAAAATACAAAAATATAACATTTAAATGTAACAATAACCAGCCAATCAAAGACATTCACTGAATAACAGTCGCTAGGAACCTGTAGTCCAGTGGTTGTCGTTGCTTAAATAGACATTTATTATTATTTGTTCATAATTTTCAATAGATTAGGTCGATTGTCGTTTGTAATGTATAGTTTCACATTTTGTTTTTGTTTTTGTTTTTTTTGGAGCCTTATAGAGCTTCCGATATTGACTCCGGTTCTTAACTGAATGAGACCTGTAGAAGTTTAAATTCGACTGTCATTTGGTGGAGTGCTGTCTCATGGAAAATCATGCCACATCTCCTATCAAAAAACATCCGTTGGGGTTAAACATCCTTTGTGATGGCGCAACCCTCCCCTAACAGTGTTGTTACAAAACGATATGACAACAAAGGTTATGACTCCTATATTAGCCTGAGGCATAATTGATTGATTGATTGATTATTGTTTAGCGTTCAGTGGCAAATATTTAATGCTTATTCAGAACGAGAACAAGTTATCAAACAATAAATCATAAAGTGGATAGCTGCGGGTTAGACCGGGAAATTTAATAGCCACGGAATGCCAAATTGGAAATATTTGGGTAGGGGTAAGAAATTAAGCCTAATCAACTGGTCACCTACGGACCACTCATTACGAGCTGTTGCAAAGGGATCCTTAACGTGCCGAGAGCGTGGCATTTTCCCAACACTGGGCACAGCGGAAACGTTCCGTTCCGAGAAGGGTTAAAATTTTATATATCCCACCTAACCAACGGACGCCCCTTTAGGAGGGGTTCAACCCCTTGGCGGAGAAACCGAGTAACACATTGATTTACTCCGGCTACTCTCGGGGGGGTTGAGTATTCATACATTCCGCCCAACCAACCAACGGACGCCCCTTTAACAGGGGTTCTATCTGCAGGCGGAGGAACCGAACAACCTATTTCTTTACTCAGGCCGCTGTTATGCGGTTGATGTTATTCGTCGTGCCAATAATTTTACACAATATTTGCAAAATGCTTCTTTATTATGCACTCACTATTGGGGGTTTGAAAGTTTAAATAAAATATACGTGCTATATGCTTATGTTTAATTGGAATGTTTTTATTATCTATGTCATGTATAATGTAGCGGCAGCTCAGTTGGTTTTAAGAACTTATTAGAGCTCATGTTGCTTGTTACCTGTATATATGTGCCGACTTCAAATAAAAGATATTTACTTTTAAATTGAAATATATGTTTCCTATTGGCAGTCGGCGTTCGATCATTTTTTACATTATTTTCTTTCGACAATCACCATGATGGGATGTTTTTGTTTTCCTTTAATTTTTTCTTAATTTTTGTACTTTTTGTTGCATCAAACTACTTGTATTTTTGTTTTTTTATCGACAAAACCTTACAGGACCTCACATGTTCTTCTGTGTATGTATATATGAGAGAGAGAGAGAGAGAGAGAGAGAGAGAGAGGTCTAGTGTAAATAATTATAACAACAGTAAATGTACAAAATATTACAACATATAAAAATAAAAATTGGATGGAGCGCAATTTTGATTTTTTTTCGACAAAACCTTACAAGACTTTCCTCACATATATATATATGTAAAAAGTTCAAACTTACACACGGAAAAATATATCCAAAAATAAATAAAACGATGCCTTCGGATGCAATAGTATAATTTTAAATCAAGTAAATATCACACATCACATTTCACATAAATAATGTTCTCAGCAAGTCATTTTCCTACCGGTTTCAACATTCAACAGTATCATCAGGGAAAATGAAAAACGTTGTTATGGGCGACGTTGTCTAGCTACCATTGTATTTTATGACGTTTAACGTTGGTAAAGTTCATTCATTAAATGTGTTGCGTAAAATATTTCACAAATGCATTTAACATTGGTTTAAAAATGTTTATAAATCTTTTTTCTTTTATTATCCTTTCATATATATATATATATATAACTTAGTTCACTTATCAATTAAGTTATATATATATTATATTAAGTTATAAATTAAAATGTATTATTATATACACTTGGTCATAAATATGGAATATTGACATTTTCTGAGTCAAAAGTTCATCTTTAGAGACTTGCATGCAAAACCCATAAACCAAAATGCCAAAAATCTTTACGCAAATCTCATTATTTTACTTCAAGCTAAAAAAGTGTGTCCGATTTAAGATTTTTGTATGATGGCTATTTTTATGAGTTCTGAAACCCATATGTGGAAAAATGCTTATATTGTATTCCAGATAGAATCCTTTAGAGTGTTTTATTTCATCCAATTACATTACTTAACTATCCTCTAATACATGTATCACCCTGGACGCATTATCTGCTATTTCCTTATAAGAATTATGCTTGACAAAATCTTGCTATACCTACTTCTAATGTAAGGTCGAAAATAAAAATATTCCATATAAATGAGCAAGAGTAATCCATTTACTTTTAAACTTGTACAATTGTTGTCTTTAAGAAATATCAAAGAGTTAAATAATCTTGGTAAAGACAGAAAAACTACGTAACACATGATTATTCTATTAAATGTATTCATTTCTATATTGTATGCCAATCTCCGCTATATTGTTGTCAGTGGTTAATGTATTCTCAGTGCTGTATATGTAAACTGTATTAATATTGAAAGTTTATAATCCTATGAGCTGTCTTTGCTTACGGAATATAAAGTATTAATAAGTGGGATTAAGTACAATATAAACCAGTTTCATACATGGAAAACCATTATTGAGGAAATAAAAATGGATATGTTGAAAACGCCTACAGATCAAACTACATGTATTTTAAAAATATTACCAGGATTGTATAACTGTTGAAAGAAGCAAGAGTAATTTATGAAACAAAAAATGTTAGTTTCTTCTTCCATGTTTCCGTGAACATAAATAGATAAAAGACAGTTCTTTTTAATGATGTTTAAAACGAATGAAAGATTCTTTAATTTCCTTTATACAATTCTTTCCTGTTATATAAAAGGTATCATGAAACAGACGTTGTTGAATATGCGACTACCAAATTTATTTTTGAGTATCACTGAAATCATGAGCCTAAGTATAGGGTAAATTTTAATCGCGACTCTTGCCAGATCGGAGTAGCTGAAGTTGCAGTAGGTATAAGAGAAGGAGACTGTTTGTAAAAGGATAAATCAGATATATCCTATAAATAGTAATGGGAATAATAGTCATGAAAAGTAAACGATATTGCCTTAATATCCAGGCATCCCCGCGACATTTAATCAAACAGATGTCTAACGATAAAATCTATACGTCAAGATCTTCGCAGTAAAAGTGTCTGTCAAAAATTTTCATTTTTTTTAACGACAATTTTCAGTCGGATCCCAATCAACTTGATTGATTGATTGCTGCTTAACACCTATTCGGCAATATTTCAGCCATATCTTGGCGGGAACATAACATATACGTAATAATAAAACCAAATCATATAAAATAAAGTATATAACACAATTACCAATTTTCGGATATTGACATATCAAACAAAGTTTTAAGAATAGTTTGCTAAAGTGTAAAAACTACCTTAATATCACAGATTATATCACAGTCAAAAAGTAAAATAATTTTACAACAAATGACAAATAAAGATAACAATCATGTTATACAAACATTATACTATTTGGCAAATAGGACGTTGATCTATAATCGAGAATATAGAACAACATCTTTTATATATGCTAAAAGTTTGTCGCCAGCGACTTTTGTAAATAAATCTTTTATATTTGAGACTGTGTAGAACAGATGAATGACATCGGCTTTATCTACACAGTCAACAAAATCATCTTTATATTTTGCCTGCATTGACACGGAATACACTCAGGAGGCGGCTCATTCTCGAAAATATAAGAATGAGTCGTCCTGGTGTGGCCAATGCGACATCTAGTTAAAACAACTTGATCTCTTCGACTTTTGCC
>JAULBM010039922.1:0-10817 GCA_032357055.1 Geukensia granosissima
ACCGAACGGAATTGCGGGCTGGCGAATTGCGGGCTAACTTCCAAACGAATTTTTCTACTGAGAATTGCGGGCTGAGATTTGCGGGCTAACTTCACGGTAATGTTTGGACTGCCTGGGTCATTATTTTTTCTCTTTTTACATAAGAGCTAGATGTTATAAAAATTTAACAGGCCATTAAGCTTTTAACCGATTGATGACAATCAATAAAAGTCAGGGCTGCACCTTATGCATCAAAATACAGTGATAAAACAAGTGAGATCCGAGCTTATAGCCGATATAAAATCTGCATTGAAATCAGTAGTGATAGAAGCTGTAGAAGAAGTTTTCAATCCCAATACCTCAACTTATCAAAGATCAGCAGAATAAAATTTGGTCTGCTGAGCATGATAATAAGAACACGAAGCAGCATTTCGAAATAAATCTGGTGCATTGTCGAAGGCCGTAATGGGACCTGCAGAAGTTTTTTTAAATTCACTGTCATTTGGTGGGTAGCTGTCTCATAGACAATCATGTCACATCTCCTATTTTTATACTATACAGTAACAAGACCACCAGAAAACTGACGACATCATTGTAAATATTGTCAGCCAGAAGCTTAGGCGTGTACCACCCTTATGCATTGATGATATTAACTTGTCACCATTGATTGGTGAAATTAAAAATGGAAAGGGACAAATTATCTGGGAGTTCCGGAACTGGAAGCTGAAGAACGCTATTTATATGTTAAACAAAAAATTAAAAAGAACTACCCCGAAAATACTTTCATAACATACGATCTCATAAAAACCAGACAGTCTATTCTCAAAGTACTTTACACTTTGAAAAAAGAAAAAAATGTATGCGTTTTGAACGTATGATGGGTGGGTATTTGCCAAGAAAACAATCGAATCTGGAAAAATTGTGATCGGCTATGGGGCAGAAATAGAAGATGTTCTTTCTTAATTATAGTTACATAAAATAAATGTTTTATATAACATGTATAAAGTTGTATCTTTACATATTTATTGCCATATTGAATTAATCCAAACACATGGTTTGACAGGTAAAGTGACAATGTTTTTTTTAGTTTTCTTTTGTATAAGGTGCACTCGAACTTAATTAACCAAAACAAAGGATACTTTTAACAAGTTCTGAATATTCTACATAACATCAAATAAAAAATACTTAAAACTAGAAGTATGTATTTACACGAATACAAGGAAATACCTCAAAAGGGGCTTATTTTGAAGAAAAATTATTCAGCTTTTTGGCGAAGTAATCCATGCATTTGTATTCCTTTGCCTTTCAACGCAGGATTCGAAAAAAACCACCACTTTGTAGTGTTGTTTTTTTGATTTTATGTTCCGTTGAAAAATATGTTTTGGTTCTTACGACAGCGATGTATTTTTTATTGTCCGTTCTTTAAGAGAAAGTAACTATGAATCAGACATAGAAGGGTTGATTTGGGAAGTGCTTGTATCACCGCTATATAGAGTGTGGAAACGTAAAATGTTTTGATGCTGTTACAAGAGGAAAGAGATAACGAATGTAAAATTTCTATTAGGTCTTTGGAGTATCAACATCTTACTCTTTGCTACTTCTTGAATAGTTTGTGTCGCAGTATTTCTGGTGGCCCGTCTTTATAGTTGTTAGAATCGAAGTTAAAAGCTTTAAGAGCGGCTTGTGGAAACATTTGACAGATCGAGCAATAATACGCTGCACTTTTTATCCGGTTAGAAAAAATGTAGAAATTTGAAATACGAACTAAGGGACAGAAACAAAAATAAATGTGCGCTAGATAATCGTTTCTTAAACAGTCGCAAAAAAATTGCTTGTCGTTTTACATTTTATTTACATCTTTATTTGAATTCTTAATATTCCAACCAAAATGAATTTCACTTTAAATGCGCATATAAGAACGTAACACCAGGATTTTAAAATAACAAATCATGAAGTAGCCACGATGCATTATAACCCCGAGGGCGGGATGTACAAATATTCAACTTCCCCGAGTGTAGCCGAAGTTAAGAAATTGGTGTTCGGTTTCTCCGCCAGGAGGTTGAACACCTCTGAAAGTGGCGTCCGTTTGTTGGTCGGGATGTATATATTCTCAACCCGTCTCGAACAGGAACGTTACGTCTAGTACATAGCAGGGTTTATTCATTATCATCATTCCTTAATATGCTCACGTCCTGAATATGCATGAAATATTTGCCACTGGACGTTAAGTAACATTCAATCAATCAATCAATCAACAGTCCCTACTGAAACAGTCCCAATTTGGTATCCTGTGGCTATAAAATTCCCCGACCTAACCCTCAGCTAGCCACTTTTATGATTTGCTGTTTGATATCTTGTTCTCTTCCTGAATATGTATGGAATATTTGTCACTGTACGTTAAACAACAATCAACAAGTCAACAAATGCATTATAGATTAAAGTATATTTTTAATACCGATGTTTCAGGATTGATGACCATAATAACATATTACGTTAGAAATTGGTTATTTTATCCCATATATGTCAGATTATTTCTTCAATACGCAAGTCGCTGCGCATTATATTTTCGTTGATTTTTTATAACAGCATATAAAATTTTGAAAATGATATGATATTGAACCTAAAAAATTTGTGTAATTTACATTCTTTACTAGTATAATTAAATTTCTACCACAACTTTGTGTTGAAAATTGCCAGTTTTATATATCAGCTGATATCCATGATATTTCAACGGTTTTGCCGATGGCAATAGAAAAGGATTTGTATACAAATCTTTCTTAAAAATTTCGAAGTATCGAAACATTACGGTACATATTAATTCAGAACTTTTGTCGAATAGAGTTTTGCTGAAACTAAAAGCCTTATTTTATCCCTTCTTCAAGAGTTTGGCTTCTTCATTTTTCTTTGAGGTCTTACATTGATCATCCCACGAAATCCACGAAAATTGTTTCATCAAGCAAAATAAGATTTTTACAGTATTTAAACTTTTTGGCATTTTTTCTGGTGAATTAAGAATGGTCATATGTTTCACTTCTAGCTATTTCAAACTAATCTTTGCAGTTTTTGATGAGATTTTGTTTTCAGTGTAATAATATGTTTTACATGCTTAAAATTCCCCCGGCCGTAATTTACGTTTTAGTAGTACCATACTCAAATACAACACTTGGCATGAAGACTGAATTTAGTGTACTGTGGTGTTAAGATAGGTTTTATTTGGAATATAATAGTTTTACTCACTTTGTAGTTTCTAGCCCAGATGTCGGACTTGTTCGACAAGAGATTTATCTTGTATTGTTTAACATATATGTTGGCGGTGATTGTTTAAGTGCCTATCCCACTGAAATTACCAGATTACTCAATATCTTACTTTTTTATTAGAACTAATATTATAATTGTATTTAGATAGCAAATTTATTTAGAAATATGGGAAACAATATTTAAGATAACGAACTTCAGTTAAAAAATAACTTAAGCAAAATCTCATGTAATATCAAAATCATTACATGCAGATCAATAAAAATCGATTTCATATAAAAAAAATAACATATCTTCAAAACATATTAAATGTTAACAATAATAACTATACCACGTTATAAATTGACATATGACCTAATATATCTTATCCGACAATAAAAAAGGTGAAACGTTTGACAGGAAATGCTATGGAGATAGTCTCAAAAAATAAACGCAGTAAAAGATCTCAATGCAGACCAGGCGTGAACACCGTGGCATTACAGTCTCATTTCAAAATCTAATACCTGTTTTCAGAAATAATGGAAGACAAAATAACAGCTACTTAAATGTAGTGTACCTGGAAAAATGTGACGCAATATATCACTGTAGTCCTCTGTATGAATCAGCACTTTCCGCTCCCATAAATTATTTTCCAAAATAATCAAACTCGAAATCATTAATGACAATTTCTAAAAATAACTTATTTTAACAAAACAATCGACCTTTTTGATCTTGCCCGTTGATTTGGACATCCTAAAGTCACTAAACAAATTCCAAATTATGAGACCATCGAATCTCTTATCCTCTCTTACACGTACAAAAACCCAACAGAGGTATAATTTTCAACTATACTGATTCCACTAAAAATTTAGGAATTAACAACAACTCTCCAGATTCATGCGACTGTATTAGTTCGAAATAAAAATACGAACCCTGTGGTTAAGTTTTTACTGGATCCCATAACATTGTCAACGACCAAGAGATCATCGACTTCCTTAAAAAGGGACCTAAATATCATGATGTTATCAAAACAATGTCTACACGTATATTGCAAAAAAATGATCAAAAAAGAAATTTTAGATAAATTCTATAAGAAAAGCCTTGATAAATACATGAATAAAATAATGGAAATACTACACATTCGTATTAAACATTATCATGATTATGAAACGAAATTATATGGATACAAGTATTACATTCCATTAAAACGTTAACTTAAAGAACTTCACGAAACGTATGTGTGTGTTCCTGCAGGCGATTATATTGTAGTTGTCTATGAAGGTCCTCCGCAATATTCATAGTTCGAACACTTTCCAAGCTACAAACTTAACAGAGTAAATGTTACCACCCAGTTAAAGGGTGCTTGTGACAATACGGAAGTTCCTACAAAGAACTGGCTTACTAAACTTCATGAATCTCCATGCAAGTCTCGGTTCTTTTCTGCTTCTAATAAATGCAGTACCGCTAATGTCTCAATTCTATTCAGAAATGCCCTAATTACTTTTAAAACACTCATTGTTAACTTGTATAATAAAAGTTATGAAAATCAACTACTTTTGGAATGTAAAAAAATCACTAGATGTTTTAGACCAACTAAAGTCTATTCAGGTTCCGTTTTCTATAATAGAAGGTTAAAATTTTTCTTTTCTTTTTACCACTTTATCTAATATCAGTAATGAACGTACTCCCTTTTTAGATTTAGAATTAAAAATTGAACAGGGTTGTTTATACACTAAAATTTATGATAAAATGGACGATATTTCTTTACCTATGGTTAATGGTGTTGACATTTCCCAACTAGTTCGATAAACCCATGCTTTCACCAAAGTTTCCCACTTAAATGATCGCAATTTATATCTTACTGGTAAATATTTGCAGCAGGGTTACATATATCAAAAGGTTCTCAAGTCTTTAACAAGATTTTATTATCGTTACTAAAATTCAATACAATACGTTTTAGTCAAGACATTAAATCTTGTTTTTGTTGGTACAGATATTCATACATGTGACATACTAATCGCATCATTACACAAATATTAATACATTTGGCATTGTTCCTATCTTTTTTTTTTCTCCACGTTTATTGAAAGCACAGTATTAAATCGTCAGATATGCTGTGTTTGATGACATCTCGTTTTGAAAAGCTTAATGTTTTATCATAAGATTGCTTCCTGTAACTGCGAGCAATCATTAGAGAGGTATCCTTTTGCTTGTATTTTTGTGAAGTATATCTATTGTAATTAAGGTACTCCCTAGTCGGATTGGGTGACTTTCTGTTTGTTTTTATACTTCGCCGGTTACTGCTTTTTTTATTTTGTCTTTGACCCCTCGTTGGGGGAGGTTTGGGATCACAATAAACTAATTTAACCCCACCAAATGTCACATATGCCTGTCTCAAGTCAGAAATTGTGGGCATGGATTTGATAATGTTTAGGTAAGAGCACTATTACTTTAAGCATAACCCCCGGAGGGCGGCCGGGGTATAGAAATAGGTCGTTCGGTTTCCCCGCCTGCAGGTAGAACCCTTGCTAAAGGGGCGTCCGTTAGTCCGAGCGGGATGTATAAATACTCGAACTCCCCTTCTCGATGGTTGTGCCGGGGAAAGAATAGTCACCAGGTATCTCCGTCCTGGAGGCACTAGTTCTCTAAAAGGGGCGTCCCTGATTGTGGGGGATGAATAAATTCACAATCCGTCAAGAGGTAGACGTTAAAGACGTCCCGTGTTTAGGAAATGTCACGTCTTAAGCACGTTAAAGACCCCTTGTAACAGCTCATTTTGAGTGGTCAGTAGGCGGTCATTTACAAGGCTAAATTTTCCGACCTTATCTAACCCGCAATTTTTCCAGTAGCAGTCTAAAAGTCCTTCTCTAACCGGTCCCTTGCTCACAGTCTACACATTGATTTAGTGTTTAACTTGTTTTTGTCCTGAATATGCATGAAATATTTGCCACTGGACATTAAACAATAAAAAAATCAAAAAATTTTTTTGAAATGTTTGAATCTCGGCTTTTAATTGCTTGAAATGCGCATATAGCATATCATAATTTACCCAATTTGTTTAACTTTGGTAAAATATTTTGTATTTGTTTAGCTCATTCAGTACTCAATATCATGTTTTTGCAACCATATAATTATTTGAATAAGAAATTATTAAACAACACAAAGATATTCTTCTTATCTATTTTGGTATGGAAATTATTCCCTGTTGGTCTATTCCCAGTTGGTCTACTCCCATTTGGTCTAACTCCCAGTTCGTCTACTGTGAAAAAAATGTTATCCCATTTGATCTTCTTTGAAAAAAATCTTTATTTTTTTAATAAGATATTTAATTAATTGGTAATTTTGTTTTAATGTCTTGATATTTATGTATTTTTAGATAAAAATATTTGCCTATTGGAAACCATACATTTGGGTTCATATGGAATGGCTTCATCCCCTCAGACTTGACAATTTCCGTTGTTTGTCTAGCGTTCCACAACATAACAATTAGTTGATTAACATTGATAATTTTGATGATTTTATGGTTTAAGTTCTGAATAACTACCATTAATTGTTTGTTTTGAAATAAGAAGGCGTGCAATTTTCATACGGATAATTATTTAAATGTTCAGTTCAACAAAGGATTGTTTATAGAACAATGTATTTAATAAATGCATGTCATTGATAGATATTGCTGAGTGCAAATTTACAGAAACATCCAGAAAAATAAATTTAAATTTTATTTCATCCAAAATGATTAAAAAATATGTAATGTGAAATAAAATTATATTCCATTCTTCTCTTTGTGAAAGCCCTTATTTTATCAGAGTAGACCAAATGGGAACAGTATATTTTTTAAAGTAGACCAACTGGGAATTGTCAAATGGTAGACGAACTGGGAGTAGACCAAATGGGAGTAGACCAACTAGGATGTTACCGAAATTATGTGTTCAATACCACCAACATTAAAATCATTTTCGTTTATTATCTGTTGACTATTTAGTTTTAAAAGAAATATTCACGAAAAACCCTACAAGGAAGAGTTACATCTTTGCTTCAATGAAACGCCTCCCCCTAACCCACCCCACAATTCTTAATTTTAATGTATTGAAGATAATATGACAGAAACACATTTTTTCATAACTAATATTTCATATAAATAACTATAAAATTTAACAAAAACCAAAGTTTCTGTAAATTACAGAGACATTCTTAATATTTCGTTTTTGAAACTAAAAAAAAGTAACAGCTGCTAAAATTTGTTTTTGCAATATTCAGATAATCGCTTGTCGGTTATGGTCATTGCGTGCTAGTTTATGTAATGAAAAATGATGTGTTTCATAAAACTTTGCTTGTCAGTTATGTAACAAATCATTATTATTAAATGGCATGAAATTTGAATTGAATTAAAATCAATAAGATATTATTGACATTTTTATTGCATTATAAAAACATATACCCCAAAACTTAATTTGAAACGCGACATAATATTTCAGTTTGAATTTTAAAGACATACTGCATTTGATCACTGGACATTTTACTTTTAGAAATCTTAATGGTTTTGTCGTTAGGAAAAGCATACTGGGCATGCTTTTTAACATTGCCAGCATTCACTTTGAAAGTATTTTCTGAAACAATTATTTGAATGTTGTCGTACAGTGGTCTTGCTTTTCTGGATAGAACACCTGACCTTACTACGGATTTTAAAAAAAGAATTTGTTAAACAAGTTATGCACCTGGTTTTTTTCCCTTTTCATTGTCTTTGTAAGCTATATATTCTAGACCAAGGTAGTCTATTTTGGGTCAAATATTCCGTTGCTCAGTAAAATTTCTTACAGTTAAAAGGATTAATTTCTAAAGCGATATTTTAAGGTGAATGTTATTGGTTGTGTTTTTCCTCATTGAGTCAACGAAACCGTGTAAAACGACCTTTTGCTGGGCGTCAGTTTAAACTTCCAGCATATTCTTACTAAAATATATTGTAGTCTCATTTACATCTCGTCCAAACCCTTACATATTTCTCTATTTTCTATGACACTAAGATGTTTTCCTGGGATTAATAATGAGCGATAAGCAACGATTTTCTGTAATAGGCATTTCGTCATGTATCTTTCCTAAACCTTTTTTTCTATAGTTATTTATGTCCCTTTTTGTTCAGTTTAATTACTTCTTGTACTTTTCTGTGTGTCGATGATTACACTTTCTGTCAAATTCTGACCCCATCGGTTACCTTTTTTAAACAACCCTTCCTCACCTTTTTTTACCAAATTATTGTTATATGGTGGGGAAAATGTGATTAAAATCTTTAAACTTTCATGAGAATTTTACGATAGAATTTCAAGTTTCTTGTCGTTTTTATACATGTATAAGGTATTTTATACTAACAGGTATGCAAATTTATAACAGATTAATATTCCTTGTATAACTTCCGATAAGTTTAATCTTCTTCACATGATCAACTATGATAACCGTCCTCGAGACAACATATCAACAAAATGAGATCAAAGAAAATCAGCAGATGTTTGTTTTAATCAATAATACAGTCCAATGACATTGTAGATGCACCGGTAAGATAAGTGTTATATATTACTAAGTTTTATGCCGCAATTACTTGAAATGTTGTGTTTTTCTTTCGTTTTCTAGCGTATTAAGCTGTTACCATTTTCTTTTATTTATCTTATGAACAGATCAGTAAAATATTTTCTCAGTCTGAGATTTGTTGTCCATGGTGGTGTAAAAGAACACGTGCAATTATTTATATTACAAAATTGAATAGAGCTGGTTATTAAGTGAAAGTCATACTTACTTACCTAGACAGGCAGTAAAAGCAGTTCGAACCTAGCGACCAGTAACATCCCAAGTCGGAGTTACACTTTAGACAAATAAACCTGCAGCATTTTTCGATTTTGCGCGTCCTTCTAGTGTAACTGCATTAAGGTTAACACAACAAAAATTGAGGAGGGCAGGGTCCATGCCTCAAGTGCGTCGTTTTATAATGTATAGCTATTGTTACTGTATGTGCGTTTGTAGCTATCATGTATAAATGTAAAAGTTTGTTGAAATTAGATTTACATTTATATATTTGATTGACTATATAAAATATAGCCCCCTTCATGTCAAGTTTAATAATTGATCTGTAAAATATTAGTTTGTCAAATGATCCTGGTGAAGTTGTTTAAGCTTGCAGTTTTACTAAAGCATTAAAGATATCCTTTGAAAGTACATTTCTATCGGAATTATTGAAATTAATCTTGGTATTGACCAGGTCATTCTTATATCGGTTTTAATATAACTTTCTTGACTGATCTCTTTTAAAAAAGAGTAGGCACGATAGTGGTCATTATTTGCCCCAACAATTCCACTCAATTCACTGAAATATACTGTTAGAGACTGAAATGCTGCAGAATATCTAAATATGTCAACCTAATATATAATTCTAGAATATGGCCTCAGTGTTCTACAAAATTCAGTTTTAATATGTTAAATATCTTATTAGTTTTGTTAAGGATAAAAATATTTATCACGGCCACAAATAAGGTTGACTATTTTCACAAAATATTTTGTATCATATGTTAGAATTGAAAAGTATCCAGCAATAACCTTTTTGAGATAGAAGGCGAATAAGAACATATACTTTAATTAAATGATTTTTAAAAGTTGCCGTAGACATGGAAGAATTCGATTTACCAAACATATATACAAATAGGAGGTATGGTATGGTTGTATTTGAAACAGCCATCCAAAAAATTACAAAACAAACAAACATGCATCTACAGTTGACATAGAGGTCTAAAGGGAATTCAAAGATACCAAAAGGCACACAGATAATGGATTCACAGCAAAAAGCCGTCTGTAAGGTTACACTACAATAAATCTGAAAATAGCAAAAGCTAAGGGTAAATAAAAAGCAAGGCCTGACTTTAAATTTCAATTAAACTGCATTTAACGGACTCATTGCATCATTTTTACAATGTGAAATAAGGAAATATTTAAGAAAGAAAATAATTCCAAATTTATTGAAGTTGGTGACATAATTTGTTTTTTACGAAAATCTAAATGCAGGCTAATACCTAGTAAAATTTGACCTTTTGAACATGCTTGAACTGACGGGTTAAGAGGTCAATCAGCTGAAATTTTCGTAAATGACAATAAACCTCCGGTGCCGTTTTAATATGTTGTGCCTGGGTCATGGTACTTTAAGAAGAAATAGGTGTCACTGAAACTGAATTTCAGGTAAAAATTGTATTGTTGTTATAAAGGCCGCCTATGAGGTTTGATTTTTTCTAGTTTAGCCTGAAAAGTGGGAGGGTGCAGATTTTTTATTTTGACATTCTAATACCAAAAGTAGGCTCAAGATGTTGGAAATGTTTTTAATATAACTTTAAATGACAGGTTTGGGCCAAATTTTAATCCGGTGTTAAATTACACCTTGATAACCGTTATTATATTAAGGATTCACAAAAATGCATAGTTTGGGCAAACTGCTCCTTAAACTGCCCATTTTTACCCTTTGGATTTGCATTTTATGTTTGAAACTACAACATTTTTGTTATAAAATGTGTCAAGAAATACCAAGGGGATATTCGAGGAAAAGGGAAAATGTAAAAGTACTGACAAACTCCGGA
>JAULBM010039933.1:0-10816 GCA_032357055.1 Geukensia granosissima
GACAGGGGGGGAGCCTGGGAGAAGGGGGGCGGGAACCGGGAGTTAGGGGGTAGGGAACCGGGAGTTGAGGGGGAGGGAGCGGGAGTGGAGAGGGTGGACATGAGGGCGGGAGCCCGGGAGAAGGGGGGGGGCGGGAAGCGGGAGTTCAGGGGGAGGGAAGCGGGAGACGAGGGGTAGGGAAGCGGGAATAGGAGACCCACCTGTCCACCCCCTCAGTATTTCGTTTAATGCGTTATTAACATGATTAAAGCCACTCTCCAATTTTTTTAAAAAGTGGTTATGAACTCGCGTACAATGATTATCATGGCCACATGAAGTTAAGCGGAGTTTGATTGACGACGACAGCTATTTAGCTTGGGTTTTTTGCCCTGTTGTGTCCCGCCCCGTTTTCGATATTGATAATTGTTGAACTTGTTCTCGTCCAGAATAAGCATGAAATATTTGCCACTAGACGTTAAACAACAATCAATCAATCAATCAGACATTATTATCTTAAAATGGCAAAATTACTGTATGAAAAGATTAAGAGAACCAAAATCTTAAATTGTAACCAATGTGAAAGCGTATTTTCTTAATCTTAATAGTTAATTTCACTTCATTTGACAGAGATCAAATTTCTTGCTAAGTCTCGAAATTTGAATGTTGAACTGTATATATTGCAAAAGTGCATTTTTACAATCCACCAAGGATTCTAATATATTCCTCTCTGTTACTTATAGTTACGTCAATAATTTTACTATCCGTCGTAGTAACTAATGTATTAAGTGCCTCCGGTAGAGAGTAATAATGTATAAACTATTTACACCGGTGGATATTAAAAATGTATTTTTAGCGGCGTGACACTTAAGCGTATAGCTAAGACGCGTGCAGAGCGCGTGAAAACAGGAAACTCGCCACGAATAAGCTGATATTGTTGGACGTTTTCAACCTGTCAATCATCTTTGTAGCGTATTTCAAACGTACTTGGGGCGTATATAAACGTTTGTTGGGCGCCAGTGAAACGTTCCTTGGCGTATTTTGCACGTATATCTGGCGTTTTAGTGGTTATTAAGAATATACATTAACGTCCATAGAACGTATGTGTGGCGCGTCCCAAACGCGCTTGGAAAGCTTTGAAGTACCTTGTCGTACGTTAAACGCCCAAAATGTATTCGAAAAATCTTTTGGTGTATGCAGCGTGCCGCGAACGCGCTTATAACTTTTCTATAACATGTCTATATCGTTCGAATATACGCTTGACACTCGCTATTGTTAATAACAATTTTTTAAGCTGTTTAAAAAATGTTTAGTTGTAGAGTTATGTGGACGTACACTATTTGCATTCCGGCGTCCTATGAGCGTATGCATCGCGCAACTAACAATCATATAGCGTGCTTTCAGCGTGTTTGCAACGTTGATGAACTTTGCAGATTTTCCTTGTACGCTCAACGTACGCCAGTCTACACGCCATATGTGACGCCGCTTTTAGTAACTTCGGCTGACAGTAAATAACATGTGGTATTTCGGGTTCTCTCCCAAATAGTGTAATACATGTATATTCTGATCATGATATAGCATGGTCGCTAGATGTTCGCCGACTCAACATACATGTATAATTATCTGGCGTGCACTTAGTCCTCCGGGAGGGGGGCGATAGGGACGTACGTGCCGCTGGAACAGCTTGAGAATATATATATTGATATAAGTGATAGTCTATCTCTCAATATGCGTTTGGGATGTCTTTTTTCCATTCCATATATGAAAAAGTTTGCTATCTTTAAATAAGGAAATACCTGAAAAGGTTGGGATGGGGAACCTTAGCTGCACACCAGCAAGATTGATAAGTACCCCTTCCCCACCGATATTTGGTCGCAAAGTTGTTCTTTCTGTAATTTTCTACAGTAACCGCTCTGTTGACATTAACATGTTAATAATACCTATAAGAAGTATTGGTATCGTATTATGAAAATTTTCAATTTTAAATCGTTAACAATGGGTTAACTTTCCACCCCAGTTGATTTTATTAATGTATATATATTGATCTATATATATTGCTATAAATAGAAAATACAAACATTTACCTGTACAGGGGAGTTTACATCATAGGAAATTTTCAATGGAGATTATGTTTTTTACAAGCGATCGTACATCTTTAACAAAGTTCGAAACCTTATAACATCATTCCATCATAAAATCCGATATGGTAAGTAAACAAAAAACATTGTAACTGCATTTTAGCGTTTTGTGTGTAACCTATATCATTCCAGTATATAACTAGTTTAACCCCACCACATGTGCCTGTTTATGGTCATAGGTTTGTCTTTGTGTTGATTGTTCTGTTACATGTACATTTTGTATGATATTCAGGTAAGAGCAATATTATTTTAGGCATACACGATGTTTTATTTATGGAGATTAAGAGCTTTTCACATTGAGTTGTATTCCACTCTTGTTGCAGGCATTGTGGAGACATCTAGATTTGCAAATTCCCTCTCTTTTTCTCCTGGATGGAGTCCAGTCTCCCTGACATTTACCCCATATCTTTCCATTTTACAACATAGACTCCTTTTCAATAAAGCAATACTACTGATATCGCTGTCAAATACGTTATAGAAATCGGTACGGAAAACTGTCAACATCTCTAGTTTGTGTCTGTGACATTACGGTGGACGACATATAGGTATTTCCATTGTTGTATTGTTCTCGGGACCACTTCCTTAATATCATGAGATAGGGAAGAACCGCTGGAATGGGTAGCATTTTTTGCATAAGAATGAAAATCATAGTGTAATGATAATTAAGGTTATTAATTTTGGCAAGAAAACAGTCCGGGTTTAATTCTTATCTATAATGCCTTTCATCACTGTCATTTAACTAAATACACATGTATACTAATCCTTGTTATAAGAATAAATGTCTTTTATATGCAGTATGTGTATTGTTGGATAAGCAAACACACACATTAACTTGGGAAATGTAGGAGGCAGACCACAAACAAATCTGTTTTAAAATTTTGTTTTTTTAATTTGTTTCCCTCCCTCCTGGGTTTGATCTGAAGGTTGACGTTAAACGTAGAATTGATTTAGTGCCGCCTAAGCGGAATAGAGCCATATCCAGTCTTGTGTGCGGCAAAAATAGAATTATACCAATATGTAATATGAAATAGTACGATTGGTATTATTCCGTTTAAGTCCTGACAATATTAGTTCATTAGCGGTGTACATCAATTTCTTTCCAATGCATTTTGAATATTTTTGAAAATTTGAATATTCCATGATTTTTTGTACAGTTTCACAATTTGTATTTCGGGTCCTTTTAAAGTTTCCGTTATAGTATGGACTCTGGTTCATTGTTGAAGGCGAT
Organism: Geukensia granosissima; assembly: GCA_032357055.1. Classification (NCBI taxonomy): domain Eukaryota; kingdom Metazoa; phylum Mollusca; class Bivalvia; order Mytilida; family Mytilidae; genus Geukensia; species Geukensia granosissima. The sequence continues at coordinate 3,343 of JAULBM010039933.1, forward strand.
AATGGGACCTGTAGAAGTTAAAATTCTACTGTCATTTGGTGGGTGGGTGTCTCATGGACAATTATGCCACATCTCCTTTTTTATCTCAAAATAATTAGAGAAGGAAAATCTTACATTGTTAACAATTGAAAATCCTATTCCATTGTTAAACAGACTTGGCGAAATACGCGAGATATTTAAAGTATATAAAAATAGGAGATGTGGCATGATTGTTCATGAGACAGCCACCCAACAAGTGACAGTAGAATTTTAACTTCTACAGGTCCCCTTATGGCCTTCAACAATGAACCAGAGTCCATACCATAACGAAAGCTGTAAAAGGCCCTGAAATGCAAATGGTGAAACTATACATAAAACACGACAATCAGACAATCATACCACATTTCATTTGGCTTTATGCATCAAACGACGACTTAAGCACATTATAACTGCTTTGTTCATCTTTAAAAACTGATAATAATTTGGATCTTCCTTATTTAAAGTTTGAATTATCTTGTTTCTGCTAGTTTTCGAAGATAAATCTTTATATTAAATTTAAGTTCGCTTTTAGAGTTGTTAATCTTGAAAGTGAAATCTTCGACCTTCCACGAAACTAATTTGTAGTTTGTAAGTCAGCAGACAAAATAAGATAAGACAAATGTCAAAGGAAAAAAAGTTACGATCTGTATGAATCATGCTTGCAAGTAATGACTCAAAGGATTTGGACGTTTTCAACATAAATATTAAAAAATTGAATAAACAAATCTTATGAATTTTTTATCCCCTTAAACTCTGGTAAGGAGCATCTGCATATTATTTATGCCTTTTTAGACTGATTCGGAAAACACGAAAATTCCATAGCCTACATAGGGTCAATGTTTATTGCAGCTAATTCATGGCGGCGATACAGAATTTTTAATCGGCAAGCGATTCACAGTTTTATTATATGAAAAATTAACAATCATTCTTGAAGTCAAAATTCAATCCACATGGCTGTTTCTGTCATCAGGATTTTTAAAATTAAGCATATAATTTACTCTGTCGGCCATGTTTAATTTCTGATCTAAACCAAAAAGGACCAAGAACCTAATATTTCTGCAAATTTACGTTAAAATTCGTTCAGTCCTTAAATTCAAGAAAGTGAAAACAAGTAATATCCATGGCCATAGGTTCAAACGTTAAGATAAGTAGCATCATGGCGGCCATCAAATATTTCAGATCGGTTAACAATTCACCAGTTTAGTACATGACCAACTAACAACCATTCCTGCAAAGTCACCAGATTTTAAAAGTTAGACCAAGAAGAACACACAATTTGCCCTAGCGGCCGTGTTTAATTTCCGATCTGCACCAAATTCATAAATCTGGATAAGGTTCATCATTTCTGCCAATTTAGATTTAAATCCGTGTAGTGGTTTCATTTAAACCTGAAAACATGAAATTCTCATAGGTCAAATATTAAGCATGTCGCTTCATGATTTCCATCTTGAATTTCCAATCAGCAATAATTTACAACTATAGTACAGGACAATCTGAAAATTGTTCCTGTAAAGTCACAATTTAATCGGCTAAACGGTTTTGGACAAGAGGATTTTTTAAAACTTTGATCCAATCAGAACAAATTATTAGCTCTAGCGACCGTATAGAATTACAGATCTTCACCAAATTCACAAATCTGGTAACGGACTATCTGTCTAACTCTCAAGTCAAGGTTTGATTCATATATTTTCAATGCATGGATGAAGAAAAGAATATCAAAACATAAAAAGGGTAACGAAAACCCCCAACGACGACGATGGACAGAAATTGATTCAAATGCTCGCATGACCCTTTGGTCCAGGTGAGCTAAAAGAGGAAATACAAAACGTCACAAAGTTTAGACAATTTCCAATTGCACTGATAGTTTATAAAAAGAATAATTTTATTGTGATATATTTGACTTATGATCGGACTTAACATTAATAACCCGACTGTTGACTATAGAGCAGCAAGAACTTGAAGATTATCTGGGTCAATACATCATTTTTATGATATCTTTAGTTCTATGTCTGACTGATGAAGGCTTTAGGTTTGTTTTGTTTTATTCCGCGGACATGTTGTCTTTGTATTTAGTAGTTGTCCCTACCGTCAGTTTTAGCGTTATTTTTGTTGGATTTGAGTACTTTTGTTTCTACGTTTGGATCTCGGACTTTCTATGTTTGTTTCTTTTGTTTTTGTTTTTGTTTTTGTTTGTTTATGCAAGTCATGGAGAGGTCACTCCTTGAAATATACGTATAGCATAACAAGATTCTATAATATTTGTTCAACATCGGTAGACCATTATTTTGCCTCTTGTACTGAAAAACAGACAGAAAAACATCAAAACTCAGATGTCTCATAACATTTGTTGTTTCAATGAATAAGGTTTAAACATTCATGACACAAAAATCTCATATGTACAAGAAAATTCCAAACAAAGAAACAGCGCTTTGATTGCTGTTCTTCATCTCAAAGTCACAGTGAGGCCTCAACACGGAGTCAAGATTGTCATTGAACAAAATCTTGACGTGCCCTGTGTTTGTTTAAACATTGTGATTGATTAAGTATGTATTACTGTCGAGCAACTTATGACAGATTTTGTTAGATTTCTTTGCCCGTTTATGACCTTACCCCGCATTTGTGTTCTTTAACGCCCCGCATTTGTGTTCTTCATCGCACAGATGTAGTGACGTCGACATCTAGCAAAGATTTCCGCTCACACCGGTGCTTGAACTTACAGTGAGGTGCGGGTCATGATCATGATACAACAATGACGTTTGAAGGTCTCACTGTGACTTTGAGATGAAGAACAGTAATCAAAGCGCTGTTCCTTTGCCTTGAATTTTCTTGTGCATATGAGATTTTTGTGTCATGAATATTTACTCCATATTCCCCTTTTTCTATTACCATGCTTACTAGTAAGTACATCAGAATCGTGTCTTTTTGCATATATTTCGTTTTCTGTCTCTTGAATAGTATAGCTTTTTCATCCTCAAAAATTATTATTAATAAAGTTTTGAAATCATATACGCTGTATTTGTTTAATTTTTTTTCAATTTTTTTTTAAATTATGTGCTGGGAAATTGGACATATCAGTAGCATCGTCGCGTGCATATCTAAATCCATAGGATAAATCAGTTAAATTACAGAATAATTTGAAATGAACATGACAATTTACCACAGTTGGGGAAAATTCATGACTTCATTATATCGTGTCTTAGGGTGAGTCAAGGCCGATATCCGCAGGAAGACATGCCACTTTACCCAGACACATTATTCTTACTCTGGGCCGACTAGTCTTTGCTTTTACTCCTTAATGCTGCGTGCTTAGCGGAGAAGCAGCAAATACCGAGCCGTACTTGTTGAAGAATTAATCCAAACCGATACCAAACCGCACTAACCACCGATGTCGGCGTGAAAACCATACAGGAAATATTTGTGTTATATAAATATATGCTTTGACATTTACGATGGTTGTATTACTCATAAGAAATTCTATACATACTCAGCACATAAAAGGAATTGTTCAACAATTTCAACAAGCTTTCAAATCAATTTAAATCCCCAATGTCAATTTTATTTACAGTAAAGATCTATAGAAAATATTTTCTAACTTACCGGTGATTTGGTTTCAATGACTGATTACATGATTTTGTGTACAGGGGTACGGTGATAAATATTATGAATATTATATCTATGGTTATTTAAAAAATCTTAAAATGGCTGAACATGGTAAGTGTAATATAACTTATAAGGTAAACCTCATTTGAATTTAGTACAAACACAACTTGACTTCAATGAAATTGTCAGAAGTCAACTTCTTGCCTTTTCCTGGAGAATGTTTTCAACGACACAATGTAGTCGGATGCTATATCAGTTTATCATACCCCTTTTTGTGACTATTATCTGACTTAAAATTTCTGTTTGTTCTAAACTGCATAGAAGAACTGCAAACTAAACTAGCAAGACAGAAAATATCGTTCATCATCTGAAGAGTAAAAGATTGGCCAGTGATAAGCTGTCGGCTCATAAATAATATCTAAATAATGAAAGGTCGTTAATTTACATGCCTGTAGCCAAATATTCAAGAGGGGGGTTACATCGACTCGTGAAACGAATTGAGTACCTCGCAAAGCACATTATGGCCCGTTGGTATGGGGGCCGCTCGAGCCCCCCTCCCCCCGATGTTCCGGAGTTTTGGTGCAAAATTCTACTATCTAGCAATTTACTGGCACCGTTTTTTGGACTTCAATCTGAATTGCAAGTTTTAAAGTGCCAACACCTAGCTACAAGAATGTTTACAAGTCGGTAAACATGAAAGCATGTAAAGAACTCGTTGATAATGAAATATCTTAGTATGTATGAATATAGAAGTAAGAGATGTGGTATGAATGTCCATAAGACAGCCGTACAAAAAGTCCGAAATACAAACAAATCAACATCTACAATTTGCCTTCAAAAAGCAAGCTCTAACTGACCCAAAAAATTGAAGGTGAGGCAACTCAGCTGCGGCGATAATCGACCAATTAAGATTACAATGTAAGTAACAGTTTTACATGAAAACCAATGACATACACTGGACAACAAATTCCTACATGGTCAAGGACATGACGGGGTTAAACATGATTGTGAACGCTTAATACTTCCCCCAACCTCGGATAGTTGTGTGACAAAAACTTATGAACAAACCTTTAAAACTCATTTTGCAAATTCTAAAACTCTTGATGTCGATATACAGAACAAAGACAATTACACATGAAATAAGGGATACCCGACCTCGAAAATTACTCGCTATTTCTGAAAACTAGTTAAAAATCCAACCGCAATTGATGATATATTTTCAGAGGTTAACCGTTGTCAGAATATAACTAAAATTGGAGATGGCATAAAATAATTAACTTTGGTATACTTGATGTGAAAAATCGTTTGTACATGCAGATATTGTCTTAAGGTTGATCGATTTATTGATTGTTGTTTAACGTCCAGTGGCAAATATTTCATGCATATTCAGGACGAAAACAAGTAAACAATAAATCAATATGTAGACTGTGAGCAAGGGACCGGTAAGGGAGGGACTTATAGAATGCAACTGGAAAAATTGCGGGTTGGATAGGGGGCGGAAATTTAGCCTTGTAACTGGCCGCCTACTGACCACTCAAAATGAGCTGTTACAAAGGGTCTTTAACGTGCTTAAGACGTGGCACTTTCTAAACACGGGGCGTCTTCAACGTCTCCCTCTTGACGGATTGTGAATTTATACATCCCCACAATCAGGGACTCCCCTTTTAAAGGACTAGTGCCTCCAGGACGGAGATACCTGGTGCCTATTCTTTCCCCGGCACAACCTTCGAAAAGGGGAGTCCTGGCATAGAAATCAGCGATCAAACGTGCATCACTTTCTGTCGAGGACACATAAATAAACCCTTAATTTTTAGTATTTATAAATTAAAATAAGGAGCGTAATTACCTTAATTACTTCAAGGCAGTCGTAGAAAGAAAATGCTTTTAGACAAAGTACAGGGGGAAGTCGGCTTTTTCTCCTTGCTACCAAAAAAGGGGAACAACTCTTACAAAATCTTATTTTTAAACCAAACACGGACTTCAGGAAATATGTTTTATATTTGTGGAAGCTGAATAGAATGAAGCAATTCATGCTTGAAGTATAGTGACTATAAATAAATGTTGAAAATGATTTTTAACGAGGTTCTTGCACTTATATCTACCTAAAATATAATTGTTTGTTATGGTGATTTTATATATTTTTAAAAACTGCCCCGAAACATTTTTTTACCTTTATGTTTCAAAATTTACTGCCAAAAATCAGTGTCTCTCAATCAATGACAATGACTGCTGCATTTGACCGGAAAAAGTGGGATAACACCCTACGCATTTTTTTATTTCAAATTTTGTCATTATCGCAAATCAAATGTTATGTCTTAAAACTTTTTTGCTTTGATTTGGTAAACTGAGAAAAAAACTTCTATGAAGGCTCTTTTGTACGAGTTGTATTTGCATGGGTTTCAGTTGTTATAGGGGGTTGCAGTTCAATGAGCTCTGTAGCCATGGCTCATGTGAGATTATACAGTCTCATCCATTTGAGCCTCTTTTAAATAATTTTATAATATTATTTAGTCAGTGGTAGTAAAATGGAAACAAGGGATTGCTGGAAAACCAGATCAGGCCAATAACTACATACTTTATACAAACATGTATAAATTACAATAATCTTCCAACGCTATCGAGACAACAAATCATATCCTATCCGGGTTGTGACTAACATCAATTGTGACTTTAGAACAAACACAACGGGTGCCACTAGAAGAGCAGGAGTTGCTGACCCTTCCGGAGCATCTGCACTCATCCTAGTTTTTGTAGGGGTTTTCAGTGTATTGTTGGGCGAACTATGTTTGTTTTTCGTTTGTTTTTAATCAATTGTTTGGAAATGGTCTTGTCTATCTTCTGACTAGACGATTTCTGTCTGCCCCATTCATGCCTTTGATATGTTCGAATTTTTTTTATAAAGTTTGCATTTATTATTGAATTATGTCATACAGTCAGACGCCAAATCTATTTATGTGTCGTTATTGATTTGCACATTTAATAAACGTGTAACGATAACACGCCTAACAGGTGACAGATAATGAGAAAATTTGTAAACATTTTCGTATTAGTTGAACAGCATAAGGTAAGTTTGGAACATCTGAGTTATTTCAGGTTCATCATAACCTTCGCTGAAATGATCACTGAACCAGGTGTTTTTTATAACGAGAACAAGAAAGATCGTACTATTGCTTATTTTTAGTAATGGCTGGACCTAGATTTACTATTTAACTATTCAGATAGATTCATTTTAAATTTTTATGGTATTAGCTGTCTATTTTGTTTTTTTTGTTTTTGAGGAGAGTAGAAATATGCCAAAGTCAAGTGTTTTTAAGATTGTCCACATTTTATCTTGATGTCAACTATTGTCTGTATTTGTTTACACGTAATTGCAGGTGACAAAATTGCAAAGTAAACGCAAGGAATTTTTCACGAAATCTTGTGATTTTAACGATTTCATGAATCTGGATATCGAAGAAAGAATTAAACACAAATATCCGATACAGAAAATATCATAACAATTACTTCATAAAAAATGTGCTCATTTCGTACCGATATGACAACAAATGGCCGACATGGTATATTATATTTTATGACTTATGCTCTTATATTTTACAGTTATGGCGTATTTCTTCTTGAGATAACTAGCTCTATGAGTACGCCTTCATTTTTTCTTTTTCGACAAGTGTCGTAATTGAAAATTATCTAGCAGTCCATCTGTTTATTATCAGCCCTATTCTATTCAAGCTATATAAAACAGACAAGTCATTTCTCAGGGAAAGATTAGAGTCATCACTCCGGTTTTTCGGTCGCCATCATGATTTGGTTGACCGGTACGAAATATCCATTTCACAGATGACAATGGATATCTTTCGAC
>JAULBM010039944.1:0-20606 GCA_032357055.1 Geukensia granosissima
ATTACCAGGTCATAAATTTAACATTCTCTTTACTCGAATTCATCAGAAATCATTGATTTTTTCCAAACTGTCGAGACATTAAAACGGTCGAACACGAAACTAGAACACAAATTACAAATTGATTTAAAGACTTTGAATAGGTATTGACTGATTTTCAGTAATTTGAAACATTTAGTTACTCAATAGAAATAGTTTTATTTATGATAATTGTTTTGTTTATTTGTAATTGGAGCTTTAATGTGAACGTTACTCTTCGAAATGAATTATTTGAACATTAGAGTGGGTTGTGAACATTTCGAGTGTTGATTAAAACTTTAGAGTGTTGATCGTATGGCCACCGTGATATATATGTTTACCATGAGTAAACTCGCTGCATTACAAGCAGACAACGCAATTTGTGATCATTTTTATTAAATTTTATTGAACCATTTGTCGTTGGAATTAAACCTACTGATAATTTCTCCTTTTAAGAGACTGTTCATGAACAAAGCAGGCAAATCTTATGATAAAGATGGACACATCGTAAAATAAAGCGACTATTTTTTGTTCCAAAGTTATGTTGACTTTATGTTTAAGTCTGAAAGAATACTGATTTATTTGTTTGAAGAGTGGATGACTCACAATTTGCTTCCAAATATCCCTGACAAAGTCACTAAATTATATGTATTTTACAGAGGTATCGCCCTTTATTTCAAAGGTTTGACGCCTCTGTTGTGTAGTGGTGAGCGTCCTCTCCTCGAGTAAGGAAGGTCGTGGTTTATCCCTGGTCGGGTCAAAACAAACACACAAAATTGGTATCTGCTGCTGTTTCCGCTTAGAACGCTGCATTTAGAGAAAGAGCGAAGACTGGTCGGACGAGTGTCAGAATTAATAGGCTGGGTTAAGTAGCATGTCTTCCTGAGGACTGTTGTTGCTTTCATGAGCTAGCACGTTAATAATTGGGCTCAGTGTGTTGATCTAGTACAAAGAATCATTCATTAATATGCTCTCGTCCTGAAATTGCATGAAATATTTTCCACATTTAATCAATCATTTCACAGATAATAGTGCTTTCTCTGTGATATATTACATCAAAACTGTTGCAGTAAGCGATTTATCAACACCTATTTTCTTTAAAACACACGTTTGTGATATCAAATATAGCTCTCTTCTTGAAAACAAAATTTTGCAGGTGTCACATATTGCCTTGGTATTCCATGGACAGTCTCTTAACTTTACCAGTGCAGGTATGGGCCACCACCAAATGAGTGCAAAAGCTAAGAAACTTACATCAGTTTGTCTATAAAAATAGTCAAGACCATGTGCAATGTTCCACTTGATATTGATAATTTGTTGGACAAACATGACGGGATTACTTGATAGAAAAATAAAGAGATAAGTGTGGGAGATAAATGGCAAAAAATGATAACACTATACAACAATATTTTCAACTAGAATTTTTTTGGAGGACAATGATCAAGAAGTGATCTAATGATATTTAAACACTAAATCCAATTGGCCATATTTTCATTGACACCACAGTGGAGGAAAACTTGGTTTCCTGATCGGTTGTTTTTGTGTTTTAAACAAGCAGATAGCAGCTGCGGGTACACTTTCGAGGTCGACACTTTTGTGTATCATGTATTAGTTTTAATTGTATTTGTTGTTGGTTTGAGTAACGATCTCAAGTGTTGAGCCCATTTCAACCGATGTTTATCGTATATTTTCATCGCTTATTTGTCACACGCCTCCCCCAGGTTAAAAGGGGGGTTAAGCGCTCACAGGTTTGTCTGTCCAAAGCCAGAAACATGTAGTGGTTGTCTCTAATTTACTCTTATTCGTTCACATTTTTGTCACTAGATTAGGTCGATTCTCGTGTTTTATGAATAGTTTAACATTTTGTATTTAAGGGTCATTTTAATGCTTCCGATATGGTATGGACTCCGGTTTATGTTTTAAGGCCGTAATGGAACTTGTAAAAGTTTAATTTCGACTCTCACCATGGTGGTGGTAACTGGCAAACAGTAAACAACCTCTACCAAAAAATATTTTAGTCTATTACATAAGATCAATATTTAAAACAAAACAATGCTGACCATAGTTAGCTTGTTTTAGAAGGATCGCGTTCCAGTTTGGTGTAGTGAACCTTATTTTCCTAATGAATAGATCAGACCAATTTAAACTGACGTCAGAGTAACAAAACACATGAAGTGGTTATGTGGATATAGCATACAAATAAAAAGGGTAATTCACAAATAGCACCAAGAGAAAATAACCCGCTTAATATCGCTAGCGTCGAATGCTGATAGATTATGCCAATCTTAAGGAACTCAAGATACATCATTATCATTTGTACAATTAATCACACTAAGATAACTCAACATACCCGTTATAATTATAACTGAAGATTTCTCTACCAATTTATCTGTAGTTTTGTCACCACTTCCATATTGAGCAATACATTTAATAAATTTGCCATCATACCATCCAAGAACAGATGAAGCCACTAAACTGAACTCGCCTTTGGATATATTACAATCAGCTGTATATGTATTTAGAATATTTCCGGTAATAATGCAAGAAACCCCGTCTGGTATAAAGGTTACGATGTTGCCTAAAATTTCGTTCGTGAATTCTGTACTTTTCCAGCTTTCTCTGATCGGAACTTTACATTTAAAGTTAAGGTATGTCCCTAATTGGACCAAAACTTTCGGACCCGGAAGAAGCTTAATATCTACATCTGGATCTAAAATGAAGTATAATACATGTATAATTTGCTTTAATAAGGAGTGACGTAATCAACAATTAAATGCATGAACGCTTTAAAAATGTGCCTTAATGTAGAGAATAACATGCTATTACAAAAATAATAAATATCTTCGTCATTGTCATTTTTTTCGAGCTACCTCATGTACAAAATGTGCTTTTTCATATCTTCAAATTTTAGTTGCGTGGGTTATATAGTTTTTAGAAAAAAATTATGCGAATAGGAATAAAATAAACAGATAGCATTCTCAAATGTTTATATGTGAAGATAGTTTATTATCAACCACTTTCAAAAAAGAAAAAGAAATATGGGTAGTGATCGTTCTCATTTCCTCGGTTTCTGGCTGAAAACTTCAGGTAATATTCTTTTTGAAGAGATAAAGAAATTACATATTTCAATAATATATCGAAAACATATTTTACAAGATATATAATGTTTATACATAGATTTTAAGTGAAAAATCACCCCTGGAAATCCCCAGTTTTTTTCCTATACAATAAAAATGTCGAAATTTGAAATTAAGAATTTGATGTTGTTTGGTTGCCTTTTCTAAGTAGCGCTAATGACAAGGAGACGAACCCGTGTGATTGATAAAAATAACTCTTTAGTTAGTTTATTTGTTTCTATCTAAAGAAGAAATTAACACAAAAATGAGCTTCCTTAACCCACAGAACTCAATACAGAATCAAAAATTTCTTTTTAAAGAAGTCACTTAAAGTGAGGGCAATGGACTCTTCTTCTGAATTTGTAAATTTTGATATCTTGCCAAATGATAATTAAATACATGAAAATCAGAGACATAATGTAAACGCCAGGAAGACTGCACGATAACCATAAGATAAATAGTAGGAATTTACAAATCCAGAAGTCTCTACAAGGCCTTTCAACAGGAGAGGAATAAACATCTTTGGGTAAGTATTATGTAAAAAACCTATATCCTCGGAACATTATGTTTATTGATTAAGAAGGATATGACATTGTACAGTTATACTTTACAAACACGAGGTTCAAAATCTTAACTGGTTTTATAAGTAGTAATTCCACATCTTTATCATATCTCTAGAAACAAGGAAAAAATGAAGTACCCTTTTCGTTTCCATTTTGCCTTTTAATTTTTTTTTTATTTATTTCATTTTTATTTTGCCTTCGGCTGGAATATTAATATAAGATCTTTAACATAACTTTCTGTGTAGACTAACTGTAGGTGTAAAACGGAATTCATCTTCCAAAGTCAGGGATTTTCTGTCTAAACCTGTCAGTGTTATAATTTACTGCCAATCGTGAATCGACATGACCTCATCCAATCAAAATGGGTCAGTCTAAAGAGATTTTACAATAAAAATGAGGTATGTGTAGTTGAGCTTAAAAAATGACTGCGCCCTGAAATAATTGACGAACGTATTCAGAACTATAGGATATAAATCAGACATAACTATGACATTTCATAAGAAGGTAATGACAGGAAGCATTTGAGGAAAATTTATTTAAGCTGCTCAATACAGTTATATTATCATCGAGACAATTGATTTGATTGGGGCATAAATTTTGTATGCAATTTATCAAAATTAGTATCCCTACTCCCACTAAATTTAATGTAATTTGTCAACGGTTTGCGGGGAGTGTGAGTGTAATGTACAAAAACATCCCACTTGGGAAAATGCGTTGTCTTTTATCCTTTTTAGACAATAAGTGGTGGTAAAATTTTATTTTTAAAACAGTATAATAGCCCTATCAAGTGAAGAGAATGTTCCCGATGTCGCATGACGACAGTAGACTTCCATTCAATTTTTTGAATTTCTCAGTGTTATTTCACTATTAAATTTTGCTAATGAAATATGGACAACTAAGTGAAAAGTTTACTTTTATAAAGATAATTTGGTACATGTTTAAAAATGAATTTAATCAATCAAAATATGTAATACAGGTTTGTTAAATTCTTTGTCAGGAAGTTATTTTAAAGAAGTTCATTTTAATAAATGTATTCCATAAATCAAAAATTCAAATAGAAATGATTGTGAATGCGCAGTTGCAAATAATTCCTTTTTCGATAGATGTAATTTTATCTAACGTTTGATTGTCTTAAGTCTAATGTAGAATTCCAAAGCGAGAGATCAAAAGTGTATTTCCAAGAGACATCACAAATCGAAATAAATTAAAGGATAAAAAGAAAACAAAAAGAAAAAAGGCTTGGACTACTTTAACGCCTTTACAAAAAAGAAGTAGGTTCAGGTGGTTCGAAAGCGTAAGCATCCCCTGTCTCGTGCGCGGCAACCGTCGTGGAATCCTTTAACTCTTATCCGGTTAAATGCCAATCCGAGAAGATATCAACTTATTGATGATCTTCCTGTAACAGGTCGGCAACTAGTTGAGATCAAATAAAACCATACTAATCAGTCAACTCTTGGTTTCGAAGATAAAATCTATGACAGGACGACTTGATTGGACGTATCCTTGTTTAAGTAATGCCCTCTCCAGGAAATCCTGATACTTGGAAGGATTGATTGATTAATTGATTGATTGTTGCTTAACGTCCAGTGCAAGTATTTCATGCATATTCAGGACGAGAGTATAATAATGAATAATGATGATGAACCATGCTTTGTACTAGACCGATACGCTGAGCCGGATTTTTAATGTGCTAGCTTACGAAAGAAACAGTCCGCAGGAAGACATGCCATTTTACCCAGACACATTATTCTGACTCTGGGCCGACCAGTCTTTCCTTAATGCTGCGTGCTAAGGGGAGAAGCAGCAAATAAGATAAGACAAGATAAGATAGTTTTATTAACCAATCACGGACCCTTGTGGGTAGCAAATATAATACAATGATTACAATGATTAAAAATAATAATAATAATAAACACAATGTAGTAATATGTTATCATAGTTTCAATAGCCATAGTAATAGGAATTACAATTGAATTTGGATTATTCCCCTTTGAACATTATATTACTAAAGTACAAATGTAATATGGCTCAATATAAAATGATATACTTTTCTTAGTCCCCTAAACAATATAAAAATATTTCAATGTTACTAATACCCAACAAGCAAGGAAATAAACCCTTATTCAAGGTTTTCTACCAAACTTACTATCGGTACTTTTTTAAAACACAAAATCAATCAACATATGAGCGATAGTCATTCGTTGACATTGTAGGCATGTAAAATTAAAGATTTGTCGGAGGCCTTGTTGAGACTGCTGGATTTTTATCTTTATATAGTCTTTCCTTGTCAGTTGATGTGTGGTGTAGTCTTAAATTCCTCATTAATAATAATAATAATAATAATAATAATAATAATAAGAGAGAAGAAGAAGAAGAAGAAGAAGAAGAAGAAGAAGATGATGATGATGATGATGAAGAAGTTTTTTTTCCAATCATGGGGCCCTAGGGGAGAGCGTATGAATTACAAACAATGACTACATACTACATATACTACCTACATAAAACAGGAATAAAAGTCTCCAGTTGAAAAGTGTCAGTCCTCCCCCACAAAGACAATATTTCAAACAAATAGTTCAATTAATTAAATACATAAAGACTATCAAACTTTTACATATCTATGAACTAATATCAAAATACATGCTGTAAAACATGAAATTATAAATGAACCAATGCACTTTATATTATTTCAAAATCCGACTTCTGTGTCATAAGTCAAAAATATATCAAGGAATTAATCAAATGACATTTTTTTTACAATTTATGTATATATATAAATTAGACCTCCAAATAATTTAATAGTTCTTCCGATTCGCTCGCTTCTCGTAATATGGAAATAAATTTTCTTTAAAAAAACTTTACTCGCTCTATTTTTTCATATTTTAGAAATTTTCATCGTTATTCCAAATTAAAAAAAAACAAAATTTGCTCGCTCGCTCCATAAAAATCGAAAAGAAAGGAAAAAACTTTTGTGTTCGCATCAGTTTTTTGACGTTGCGCTCCAATATATTCTCTCTTTTTTGTTCTTGAATCAAAATTAACTTACATGCCCGAGTCCGACTTCTTTCAAAGTCTTTGAAAGTATGTATTTTTCACAATTTTTAAAAGAAAATAATTTTCAGAAGTTTAAATTGGTTTCATGTATATTGCCATTGCAAGAAAAAAATAAATTAAAAATTTCGAACGCTCGCGACTTTTTTTTATCACTAAAAGGTTTTATTTCCGGAGAGGTCGTTTATGTCCGTATCCGTTGCTGATTTTGTATACTTTATTTGCAATGGAAACAAACGATGTTGTAGAACAGCAAATTCTTAATTTTCTAAATTTACAGGACAATAAGGCAGCAGAAACTTCAAAGATTTCAAAAGCAATAAGAGTTGACAAGCATATTTTAAATTCAAACCTGTACCGACTGAAACGTTACGGAACTTTACTTCAAACAAACCAAAAACCTCCGGCATGGCAAATCAGAAAACACCATGGGACAACCCATTTACAGCCAAAACAAAACTGGAACAGAAAGCTGTTTAATAGTGGACGTGGCGGTTGCAGAGTAAGAAACGTTTGCTTTGATTTATATGCTACATTGCCACACAAAACCAAATAATAACAAATAAATATATGCATAAAGTTGATAGACCAAAATCTACTTTCACTTTCACTTTGATGATTTTTAGAAAATGAAAGAGTATCATTAAGAACTCTTTTATTTTTTATAGTTCACGCAAAATTCCCACATATACTTGTATGATTTTTTGTTAGGGAGTTCTGGACTCCTTACTAAAATAAAATGATGAGTCCAGGTTTATAACACCATTTTAGTAAATGCAATTCAAGTAACATAAACTAATTAAAGGATCACAATATATTTCCATGTGTACAAAGAGAGAAGGATATAAAGTTTATATATTCTTTGAATCATGTCAGTTTCTTAATACTTTGAAATTATGACATGAAATGATAACATTGTAGCTATATTATATATTTAAGTGATTAGAGTGTGCTTCATGCAGAATTACACAATCACTAATAATTTTGTATCCATTACTTGATAAAATGAGCATTGATTAGTTATGAAAAATTATCTGAAATAGAGGTGAGTTGTAAAATCCCCCAAATTTGAGTGAAGGCATGCATCAATCATCAGTCACCTGTTCATAGATTTAATGAAAAATCAGCACTAAAACCATAGTTGCCAACTCATTTGTTCTACACACTTTTCTGCTATGTTTATCCACCTGAAAGGTTCATGCAGTTTCATTTCCCTTCCCCGATTTGACATGTTTGACAAGATGGTTCAATTGAACAATTAAATTTATTAGGATATCTAAAGATGTTAATTCCTTTATCTCTTAATTACACATGTTTGAGGTGACTGGGTTTATCAACCTATAATCCACCTGATAGTTATTAAAAATGGTAAAATAATTCATTAAAATTCAGATTAGGCTGATTTTCCTATAAACAAAATTTGTCAGTTGATAAAAATGGCCATGTCTCAATTTTGGAAACTTTTTATTGATGTCCAATTTTGATGTTTCTTTTTTTAAAATGATTCCTGATAAAAAATACAACCCCAACATATATATCATGTGCCTGCCAAAAGTCAAGAATTGTGGTCATAGTCTTTGTATTAAATGTCTTGTTACACATACATTTTTGATAATATTCAGGTGAGAGTAGTATTATTTTACACTTACATATTTTATAAATTTGGGATGATTTAGAGCTTTTAACATGGAGTGGTATTCCACCCTTGTTGATGAAGGCTGTGAGGAGACCTTTAGAGTTGTATATTCCCTCTGTCTTTCTTGTGATTGGTGTGCAGTCTCTGATATTTGCTTTTTTCATATGGAAATGGAAAGATATGGGGTGAATGCCAGAGACTGCATTCTAACTGCGAGAAAAACAGGGAATATACGAATCTAAAGTTCCCCATAAGAACTTTAACTTAGGTGGAATACCACTCCTTGTGAATGATCTAAATCATGTATACATAAAATAGTACTGTTGTTATCTGAATATTATCAAAAATGTACATGTAACAAAACATAAGTAAAGACAGACAAACCTATTACTACAATTCCTTACTTGGGACAGGCACATGAGACATGCAGTGGGGTTGAGCTAGTTTTATGGGATCCAAGCCCTACACCAACAAGTTCAAAGGAAAAATTAAAGGAAACAAAAGCAGTAACACACTTACTATAAAAATCAAACAGAAATTCAACCAATCCTATAATAAGAGGGAACCTGAATTACAATTAAAACACTTCTGGTAAACACAAATACATGCAAAAAGAAGATACCTCCCTTATGAATGCTCACAGTTACTGAAAGAAAGCTTGGTGTTATAATCCTAAAGATAAGACATCATGCAATCTTAACATGAAATGTCATCAAGTTTTCTGAAAATTTAATACTGAGTTGTTGAACATGAGGAAAGATGGATGCAATGCCAAATTTATCAATATTGTGTAAAGGAAGTGATAAGTTTATTATTATCTTATAACAAAAACAATTTTCAATGTTAGGTCTACAATATTTGAGTTGAACCTTTACCCTTTGAGGAAAAGTTTTTTATGGGAACAGTGAGATTCAATAGATAATTTTTGAATTTGCATGCTTTATTTGTTTTTATTTGTAGGTTTTTTTTAAAGTGTAGTTTCTGCAGCATTCAGTGAAAACAAGTGAAACAATTTTTTCTGTATTGTTCTGAGAAATAAAAAAATGAGAGCAAAATAAAAAATAAAAAATATATCTGTTTGACAAACCCTATTTTTTATGGATGAAACCCTAATACGCAGATATTTTGTTAGTCTCAATCGTTTAAGATTCTAAAGAAAACTTATTGAAATTAAACACAATAAAGTGAATTTCAAATTGTTCTACAACCATAGATTAAAAAAATAAGTCCTAAAGATGTCCTAAAGATGTTTTTTGGACAGGTGACAATTTATATACATTTTGTATTTAGCTTGTGTTGAATATGTTTGAATTCATTCATATCTAACTTGTATCTTTTTTATGTAGAAAGCAAAAGAAAAAAAGAAAGTGATTCCAGAGTTGATCCCAGAAATAATAAAGATAGTGAAATCTCAGAATTACCCCATCCAAACAAGAGACATACTTAAATGTTTAAAATATAAAACATCATCAGAGATTAATCCCACACTCTATGCTATGTCGAGAAAACGATATATCACTAAGGTCAATGATTCACCTGTGAGTTGGAAAATCGGAACTGCTTCTACATCCTGTACGTCTGGGATGGACTACATGGATTCGGAGTGGCAAAATGTAGAAACCCAGAGTTTTCAAGGTGATATTACTAACATGACAGAAGAACAATTGAAGATGTTACGATTGGAAAGTTTACATTCTAACAGTAGTGGATATTCATCTTCTTTTCCAAATAATTTTAGTAGTCAACCTATGGATAGTTTTAATCAATATAACAATGAGGATGTCCAAAATACTGACAGTTTGGATATTACAGAGGAAAGTAATGAAATGGAATTGGCTGATAGTTTTTCGAAAGAAGATTTAAATAAAGACCAAAATACTCATTTGTCTGATGAGGATTGTGTATTGGAAGCTTTATCTAGACGCCCAGCACAGATGGGTGCAGCTTTTGTGTTAACAAATTCTGTAAATATGTCAGAAGATCAAATTAATGCAATAATGAAAAATTGTCTGAAAAAGGGTTTGGTTGGTGTACATAACAATATTTGGATTTTGACTCCAGAAGGAGATGATTATCTAACAGGAAAATTAGGGAAGTCAGACGTAGAAAATGTTCAAATGGAGACACAAACAAAAACAAAAACTCAAGAAAAGTTTCATTCATCAGGACCGCCACCTTCTCCAAAACAACTTTTACAAAAACAGGCTGGATTCAGTTCCAACAACAGAACTGTACAAAATAATCCAGCAGGGAATTTACAAATCAGTGTCAGTCAAATTCCAAGATTCCCAGTGCCACAGTCCGTTGGAAGTAACACAGCGCCACAATTAATGGGAAGTAACATCATGCCACAGTTAAGGGGAAATAACCCTGTGCCACTTATGCAGCTTGATACAAGTAACTCTAGAATGCAAAGAATGCTGAATCTGTCTGCAAGGTTCAACAATCCTCCATCAGCACGTATTAATTTACAGACGCCAAGACCAAGTTTGCTTAGTCTTATAAACATGACGTCAGATAATACTAAAGTAACTCAAATAGAGCACGAAAATTTTCCAATTACTTCTTCTTCATCAGTATCACCATCATTTTCATCCAGATCATTTTCAGAAAATTTTGGAGAGACTTCAGCCCACTCAGATGTACAAAGGAGTCCCCATCAGTTAGGGGAAAGAAAGCCTTTTAGTCAGACAATTTTACCAAAGACAGAGCCCCAGTCATTTGTGGAAAATCGGCCATTTACTCAAACAACATCATCAAAGTCTGATTTCAAACCTCCGCCCCCACCAATGGCAATAGTCCAGAAAGAAAGAAACATCAATGCTAGTGCTGAAATAAATTTAACTGAGGCTCAGTTAGGTTTACAGAGGTTAATGAAGATTGGTAACTCAGGACAACAAAGTCAACCTGAACCAGTCCCAACAGAAAGAAATGTAGAAGGTAATTATAAAGGTTAGACCTACAAATAGCCATAGTTTTATGTAAAAAGAAGTTGTAGTAAGTTGTCCATGAGACAGGCGTCCAAAAGATCTAAAAGGTGTAAATAACATAAATTACAAACATCAATAGGTTGCCATCAGGCCTTAAATAATAAGGCCTAAAAAAAAATTTTGTGTTTCCGGTAACGTCACCTTCAAAAATAGGGTCGGTAGGTAGGCTTTTTTTTCTTTTTTTTTTTCTTATATTTTTCCTCCATGTTGCCCATGCCGTTATTTAAGTATCGATTTTGTACCTCCACTCCGGAGAGCAAGACGATTCTAGTAAAAAAATCGATGCCGGAAACGCCGAAGACAAAAAAGTAGTGTCGGTCGGGTTACCTAAAACGTGGAAATTTTTTTGGTTTTTTTTGGACAAAAATAGGGTCGGTTGGGTTACAGGAAACACAGACTTTTTTTAGGCCTTATTTAATATGAAATGATGTGACATTTTATTTTTTGGACCCTTTGCAGCTTGGTTAACGAAGCAAATCTTTGTCCATTGGTTAAGGTCTTAGGTAATCCATAGAAATCAGTAATTTATACTTTCAAGTTGACTGCCTCATAGTCAATCCAATCATAAACAACCCTTATTACAGTCAAACTTTATTAAGAGGTCAATTTTTGGAATGAGGAAAAGACCAATGCAAATGATCTCTTAAATTAAGTTCTTTTTATGATAATATCTTAAACAATGGAGAATAAAAAGGTTGGCTTTTAATATCAAGTGGCTGGTAAATAGAGGTGACCACTATTACAAGTTTAACTGTATAATATTAGAAATCAGCTCCTCTCAAATGGTTCATTTTCAGCAGTATAATGATTTGAGAATATTTGATGTAGTGACATCTGTTTACCTTTATATCAAAGCAGGAAACTTTAGTTAACAACAGTAGCTATTGAATTTATTTAGTTAATTAAATACAACAAATGACATGGAAATTACTTTAAAAAATAAACTTTTTTCTTTGCAGACAGCAGAATTTTTGAAAGCTTTTATTTTTATCAGCTAAACTTTTATGCTTATGGGCATGTTGTCCTCGTCCGTAGACATTAAGGTTTCCATAAACTTTTGTTCTTTTTGTTTGGATGCATTTAAAATTTTAACACAGTTATACATTGTACCCACATAAAATAAAGGTTGGAATTGATTTATTGATCTATTCCCACTGTTTTTAACAAGAGTCAAGAGGGGATTTTCAGATACGTTTTCAATTTTATGTCGGGATTACGTCATTTTGCATTTTGTTTAATGACTCTAATTTAAGATCCCCTTGTCGAATTTTCAACCAAACTTAAACAGTTGGTAGGAATATAAAAGGGGAAAAACCCATACGATTTTGAGTTCAATAGGTCAAAGGTCAAGGTCATTAAATTTTTCCGGAAGATTTTGGTTTTCGGATTCTAACTTGAGTTTGCTCTACCTGATTTCAACAAAACTTGTATTATAGGAAGGAATAAGGGATTGGAAGATCCCTATAGAATTTGAGGTCAGTAGGTCGATGTCACTATAACTGAAAATATTTTTTTTTTCTGTTGAAAAAATAGATACTTTTTTTATTTTTCATCAGATTTCGATGAGTTTTTTTTGTGAAAAAATGCAGAAAACTGACCCAAGGCATTTTGTTGTATATTTTACCGTTTTCAATATACAAAGGGCCAAAGGGGGATGAAAAGTGTCATTTTGTGCCAGTGATAAATTTTTATTTTTTAACTTATTTCTATGGGATTACAGATAATTGGGGTCAGAAAAAATTGAGATAGAAAAAATGCAATTTTGGAATTTTTCTATTTCTCATCGGATGTGGTTTGTTGCAATTGATTGTAAACTGCAACAAAACTTACCCTAAGCATTTTTTGTATATCTTACAGTTTTCAAGATACGAGGGGCCAAAGGGGGCTGCAAAGAGTCATTTCGTGCCATGTCAGAAATTTTTATTTTTCATCTGATATTGATGGGGTTTCTTTCAATGGATGACCCTCTCAAAGAAAGATTTGATAGGACTATGCAAAAGGAATTTGAAGATACCAAAGGGGCAGAAAGAAATCGTTAAGACGGAAGACAGACAAGACCATGGCCAACAAAATGAAATGAAAGACAAACGTAGAACACACAACACTACACTGAAAACTGAACCCTACAAAAACCAGGGTGAGTTCAGGTGCTATGGAAGGGTGAGCAACTCCTGCTCCACTAGTGGCACCCGTCGTGTTACTCAGTAGTCAAAGCCAGTTTATAGTCAAAATGGATGTTAGTCACAACTGATATAGGAACGGATTTGTATTCATGACAGTGGGAAGATATCCATTGTCATCTGTGAAATGGATATTTTGTACTGGTCAACCAAATCATGAGAAAAAATTGAGATATTGGGAGTCCAATTGCATTGTTGTAAACTTAAATAATATGAATAGTCAGAAATTCATTCTGAAAATTATCATTTTTAGGTTTGCCTGCTGAAGTAAAAAAACTCGACAAGCAGTCTGCAAATGTCTACGCTAATTTGCTTAGAGAAGAAAGTTTTCCGTATTTTGAATTAAGAACCATGCTGGCTGGGGAACAAAATACTGGAAAGACAACAATAGCACGGTACCTTGTTGGAAAAGAACCAACAAAATTCAGAATGTCTACAGATGGGATAGAGCTGTATAGAGGGCTTTCATTTGTAGACATGGAATGTGATGAATGGTTAGGTAATGAACAAGGTAATTGTAGATGTGTACAATTTTATTGCATATGTGTACAATTTAATTGCATATGTGGAAAATTCACATCTTTTTAAGTTTATTTTACAAAACATGGATATGCCAATCTCTCCAATTTGATGTATTTTTGCCTTGTTTTCCGCAGTTAATTCGCTCTCTAATTAATTAAATGATATAGTATGTAAGTAAAATCCTGGTTACTTAAAAAGTTTTTAGATGTCAGTTCCATGAATGGTTGATTTCTTTTTTTTTTGGTTAGCATTGACACTTGAAAACATGAATTTGAACATCAATGATCATTTTTATAAAAAAAAATCTATTGACCTGCGACACAAGTTATATTTATAGCCATTTCATTTCCCTGTGATGATGTCAGAATGTTGAATGTCGGAGGGTAAAAATTTGATTCTTTACATAGGATATAATAATTTCAAGGTAACACTTGGAGCGATATACCTTTTTGCTTTTAAAGGTCACACATAGAAACTTCTCAAATTTACAGTTTGCCGATCTCCTGCAGCCCATGTTATGATACTTTCAGATTTATTTTTCTTGGTGTGTATATTCTTGAATTGGTTAATTTATGGTCTCAAGAGGAAGCGAAAGAAAACTGAATTAAATTATAAGGAAAAAGGAGACAGATTGACAGACACAACAACCTGGAGAATATGAACAAGACAGAACATGACACATAGTGTACATCAAGCTAAAACACAAAAAAAAACCAAAGTAAATGTTTTAAGCAATTGCTGCCTCTTTAAATGCACCGTCCTATTGTCCATCTTCAATTTGATATTACTAATTAGTCGTAGAAAAAATCCAGTATGTATTTTATGCTATTGAATGATCATATCACATTTTGAGAATGTTTATGTTTATATTTATATACTTACCTCTATTTTTTTTTCAAAGAATGACTAAAAGTTACAAGCATGTTTAAATTGATATACACCTAAAAAGTGTGCTTTACATTCAAGAGCCTCTCCTATTTTTTACAGCTCCGCGAGCTGTATATGCGGCCGGTGGCATCTGCAACTTAGCTTGCGTGTCTATCCTAAGTGTGCAAATCATCTTGATTATATGCTTTACATTTGCAAAAGGCTAATTCAAACAGATATCTAAAATGCTTCTGTCATTTAAAATAGCACAAGAAATGTACAGAGAAATTTTTAAACTGTATATAAAGCTTAACCGATGTGCCACTAAGGAATTTATCAGTACAAATTTATACCTACGCGTGATGTAGTTAGTGGGTAAATTAATTTGAATTAGGCTTTTGATACATTCACTTGCGTGATTTTAAGAACTTGCAATGTAAGTTGAAATCGAGGAAACGTATGGACAAAAAAAAATAAACATGTACATGAAGATAAATATTTTAATTAAATATTATTTATCTGATACAACATCACAGGTGACGTGTCCATGTTATTAATAGTAATAGGTGTCGCGTTTATGTTATTAATAGTAACAAACAATGACAACAAAGCATGGTCTTTTCCGACAGTGACAGTTTAAGACAATCTGATCACATCGGCTATTTCCGTCATGAAAATCCGGTAAAGAATGACGGAAATATATACCTATACTGGAATGTTCTGATTGAGTTTAAAGGAGTCTGAACACCTTATCAAAATTATTGTTTTTAACGGAAATACTTAAAATTAAACAACCTGCTTGAACTAGGATGACACAAACTTGGCCGCATGTTTATAATGAAGAAATTTAATACTCTAAATATTATCGATTCCGGAGATAAGTGAAAACGCCCGACAATTAATAAGTTAGTAGCTAATCGAGGTGACTACGTCACACTTGCCAAAACAACGAAATTCGGTGCTAGTTTCAACAATAATAACACGTCAAAATCATTTTTCATTGTTAAGTTGTATTGACAACGACGAAGAACTGTACACTATTCCTGTTGACAATATCAAATCGTTGAATTTCATTCTCAAGCAATAATTTATTATTTAGAAAAAATAAAAATATTCGTTGAGATCGCAAATGGGGCATAATTTCAAAATATTTCTGAAATTCCTTCTCAACATCTCCGAGACAAATATTAATTTCTTACATGTACATATCTGTAAAGACAACAGATTTGCACATGGCCGAATTTAAAACCTTAAAACGACAAAGTCTCCAACGTAATAGATCTGTCATAATTAACACGTGTTTGCCGGGTTGATCAAACTTGAAACTATATATAGTTTCAAGTTAGATGGTCTACATATTACATGGATACGAAATAAATAACAACAACGTAGACCACACAGCGGACTTAAAAAACAGTGCTGTTTAGCAGGGGATACTCCAATGAAAAATATATTAACAAGGTTTTAAAAAAGACGGGGCAGCATTTTTTACGCAAAAGAAAAACGATTAATATGCAAAACTGCCGTTATAAATAAGTACAAAATATGATCCTTGTCTTAAAAAAATTGTCAAAACACTTAAGTTTCTGAACTAAGATGAAGAATGCAAAGAAGTTTTTCAACCAGAACCGGTAATATATATCGTAAAACAAAAATTAAGATGATATCTTGACATGATCGAAATCTGGGTATATCTGTCCTAGATTTTATAAACCGAGTAGAAAATACATTGTCATGCAATTTGTGCCATCCCTTTTTTTATTTCTGCCTTTCATTTGAATTTTTAAAAAAACTGCAGAAGCAATAGTGTCGTTTACATCAAACAAATGAGGTTCATAAATGATTGTTGTTTTTTTTTGGCCAGTCAACTTATACTCTATGTCAAAGTTTGTTGGAATGGGTAAAAACGTTATGGAAGAAAAACTGTCTGCCGTTTTCTTATAAAATAGTATTTATACGCTCCCGAAGGGAGCGTTAATGGTAGAAAAATGAACCAAGTTGATAGGACTATCGTAGTTTACAATCTTCAACATCCGGTTTATTTATTAAGTCCTACCACCAGGTAGAAGCACCAACTTCCTGTATTTCCGGTTAGAGGGATTGCCAGTACGTGCATTTTCCCGCAAAATCTTCACGTCACTATACAAATATTTGGACGTCACAATATAAAATGACGTTATTTACACCGATTGACCCGAGGTCATTCGGACAAATTCATTCATGAAATGGAATGTGTAATACGTCTATATTTATTAATAAATGTAAACAGAGGGGCGAATAACAAGTTCAATACATTCAAAATGATGATGAAAAAACACCCCAAAAATAAAAAGAAAATAAATTATAAACTGGTGCTCGGGGTGATCATACATACTGTGACACAACAGTTCAATGTAATGTTGACAAAGTAAACAGTGCTTAAATGGAGCAGGATTATTATTATTACTCCGATTCTGAATTTCCAAATTTAGATAATCCAAATCAACAGCAGAAAGAAAACACTGTGCCTTTGTTTGATCATGCTAATTACACATGTGATCCCATACCACTCCCCAAGTTTGTTTATGGAGAAATAATGCAGAAAAACCACAAAGTGATGATCATTCTGTGGAAGTACAGTAGCGGCCTGGCGAAAGTTTTACAAAAGCTTTCAATTTGCTGGCAAATTGTTAGCAAATTGAAAGCCATTTTGAACACTCGCCAGCTACTGTTGACAGCCCAGCTGTTAAACGGTTGAAAGCTTTTGACCATTCGCCAGCTATCGTTGAACCCTTGAACGCTCGTTAGCTTCAGTTGACTCCTCGACAGCCTCCATGTAATTGTTAGAACTTATGAAATAAATGTGATTAAGAAAACACGAATAATTCCGGTGAAAAATATACTCATGTAGTTAGATTGTCTGCCAGGGGCACAAACCAGAGAGGGATTAAACTAAAATTACGACGAGACTGTGCATATATTTCTGAAGTTTACCGTCAGTAAATTTTGAGAATATACCAGAGAATTAATAGGTGTATTGTTCATTACGATATGGCTTCATCATTGCCTCGGGTGACATGTTTAATGTCAGATATCAACAAGTATATCAATACACAGAAACGTGTGAAAATTTTAGAAAATTTATTGATTGTTAACGAGCTAGAACATCTACATGTGTGGTCGTAAATAATTCACGACTTTTGAATGATAGTAAAGATGATAATTACAATAATGATACAACTTATCTATTATTATTATTATCATCATTATTATTACCATAATATTATTATTATCATTATTGTTTTTATTATTATTATTAAGTTATTGTCATTATTGTTAATCTTTTTTTCATTATTATGACATTTATTTATCATAATTCTTTATTAAAGGTCACGAAAATAATATAACTTAACTGCATTATTAATTATAAATATATAATAAATATTTTTTATAATAATAATAAAAATAATAATTTTCAAACGAAACTATATTTCAATTCAATCTGGCGACCGTTCAAAAGCTTTCAACGGTAGCTGACTAGTGTTCAAAATGGGCTGGCAAGTGTTCAACTGTAGCTAGCTAGGGTTTAAATCGTTGAAAGCTTTTGGCTGTCAAAAAGGGTGACGAGCATTCAACGGAGGCTGTCAAATTGAACACTAGCTAGCTATAGTTGCTAGCAAACTGCCAGCCTCGCATATAATTTTCGCCAGGCCGCTACTGCATAAAAGTACTAAGATTGGCAATTTTTTGACGATATATTTTCTTATAGATTTTTTTATGAATGTCATCACATTTTAGTTCAGATGGCTTTTACCGCCTGCCTTACTACGTCGATCTTGTGTAACGTTGAAGGTGTAAAAAGTAGATGTTAGAAATTTCGACTTTTTTGGATGGCTGTCTCAGAGACGATCATACATGGCCAGTCTGAAGCTAGCGAACAATTGTCATTTAAAACCAATAAGTAACTTAACAATAAGACATTAAATAATACTAATGTTTCAAGATAGCAGCAGCCCATTAGCGATAAATCTTCTATTTCACTAGCAGAGCACCAGAGCATTCATCGAGGTCAACCCATAATGCTGACAAAGCGCAAACCAAAGGGTGCTGATTTTGCATAGATAATAATTTGAAACATGCATTTTTGCGTGTAACTGTCATGTTACGAGTGTTTGCCGGATCCATCTACGGTGTTCCGTGTCCTTTTAAAGTCACATAATCTTTTGATGATAATATCGTATTTAATCCAGCATGTAGCTATGGTGTGTCTTTCGAAAATATATGCCTTGAAAGGAGATAACATTGCAATGGTGAAAAGCACGAACGAGACCAGCGTTTGACTGTAAAACGCCAACAAATGTAAAGGCAAGAATGTCAGGATAAAACAATACAAATGAAGGCTCCAGGCACCTTTTCCCATGTTTTAAGATTGTTAAATTTTTTTTTAAAGAAGTGAAGTTGTGATTAAGTAGCAGTCTTTATAAATTCATACAATATCATTGATGAAATGATACGTGGTGTGGAAAAACCCAACAATCTATAGTTGATTTTTCAGACTTCACACCTGATCAATTAACACGATTACAGCCTTTTCTCAGTCAAGGCTTGTACTTTAAATGGTCTTGTCTGTCTACCGACTTGACGATTTCTGTCTGCATCTTTGGTATCTTCGAATAATCAAACATTGATATCTCTAAGAAAGCAGCTAAATCAAGAACACTAACTATTGCAAAATGGTTGTGTTTATGTACATTCTATGTACTTTTATCTCAAAAGAACAGGGCTAAAATGGCAAAGGCTGGTTATGTATACATGAACAATCCCTGACTATAAAACAAGTTTACGTTTGGAGGGTTTTTGATATGTGTGAATCGTCTCTCCATGAATTGTATATTGACTGGTCTCTCATTCTTAAATCCATAAAGATGTTTTATTTCGATCTTCTGACCAAACTGACTACTAAAATGCAAACTATAAAGAAAAGAAAAAGGAAATCGACAAAACATGGGAAGTAACAAAAAATAAAAGTCCACAGCATCCCAATATTTTTAGAAAGAATAAAGAGTTGGGAGTGGTAATTACCCATCATCTGGGAACACCAACATCACTTTGATACAGTAAAACAATCTAACAAATATAAAAAGGTTGAATGCCTAAAGAATATATTGATAATGAGCCACCAGAGTTAATATATGAATATATTGTGTCGTGCGTTCAATTGATTATCATTTTATATTTCAGTCTATATCCAAAATAACCAGCACGTGATCAAACGCTATTAAAACAAGACAACAAGTAGTCAAGGAAACCGAAATTACCAAAGAAAACTTGTGAACATGTAGAACAAAGTATGGAATCTTTTTGAATATCTAACATAATAGTTGTTTGTATAAATATTTTCCTGCCCCGATCGAACACATTAATTGAAAAAATAACATTAAGTGACGTTACGTTTATGACAATTTTATCAACACATTAAGTGACGTTACGTTAATGACAATTTTATCAACACATTAAGTGACGTTACGTTTATGACAATTTTATCAACACTGTAATATTCGATGTTGTTATCATCGACCTTTTATAACAGAAGTATGAACAAGAAGACATTGCTAACTGGGGTAGTTTTGACTTCAACTTTAGGATTACTTTGTATATTTCTTTTTCTTGACGACAGCCTTATTAAAAGA
>JAULBM010039945.1:0-10816 GCA_032357055.1 Geukensia granosissima
AACTCTCAGCGGACGTTTTGATTATCTGGACTACTCCGCTTCACCGATAGGCTGTGCCTACAACTATTTCTTTATACTAGTTTACGAATGTTGCGTGTTCATTTTTTTATTTCAATAAAAAATACATCTGCTGCTCTCCTGATGAGATTTATGAAAGTAATTTCTCTTGGGGTAAATTGAAATGGCGTATTTGAAGAAATTCAGGTTATTAACTGCAAAGATATCATCGATATAGCGGAAAGTAATAAAGTTTTAAGTTTTTCTAAATATTGTCATAAATTTCATGCAAGTACAAAGAAGTTACATGCCCCTGTCAAATGAGGAAATAAGAGAAACTCAAAATGGCCAGACAAAAGGTCGGCATACAGTCCTGAAAACGAGAACAAAACGAAACAAAAAACTATACAGAATATACGCAAAAAGCTTAAAACGAACGTATATGAGCAATACGGATCATGCGAGGAAAACAAACGGAAGTTGACACAGGTTGTCCTGGAAACGGTTAGCAGTATATGCTTCCTTGGTGATATTCGTAGTACATGTATTGCTTAATTGGAGTGTGGTAAAAGTGAATGGTATGGGGCAAGATTTTACTAAGTTAAAGGTATTGGGCAATGTTTAATGGTATTATAACCAAACTTAGATTTTAACCTCCTGGCGCTGAAAGCAAACAGCTTGTTTAAATGTAACACTGCCACTCTGGTATGAATCTGTTTTTCACCCAGGAAACGGACATTCCATTACGGCCAACCAGATTGTAATAAAATGAGCCCTCTGAAGACACTCTCTGTAGTGTATACATGTGGCCTGTGACAGACTTTTTACACATACTGCATAAGATTTAATTTTTGATGTCTATTCAAACCAGGTAAAATTAACAAATAAAACTAGAGACAAAAAGATTTACCGACCCGCTTTTTCTGACAGCTAAATCAAAATTAGTTAATAAAAAACTGATTACTAGTATTTAAACTAGGACATCAATCAAAACAAGTTCGGCAAAGGATTTTCCATAACTGCCAACCAGATAGTAATAAAATGAGCTCTGTCAAGAAGCTCACTGTATTGAACACATAAGGGCTGTCAGAGGTGTAAGCAATACGCTGGCCGGATTGAATGTTACTGCTCAACAGAAAGAGTACTGGAAAGTTAAAGCAATCACGTTTGTTATAAAAGTTTGCTTGTAACCTTCCCCATTTTCTAATTCGAAATCAAAATCTAGAGATGGAGACAGTTCATAAGTGTTTGTTGTCTTTCATTTCAAGTTCATTTGGTTAGATTAAGTGAATGTTATCACCTAATTGAGCATTGCTTAGTAAAAGAAAATCGGTATGGACAACCTTAATGCATTTTATTCCTGCAATATTTTAAATAAAAAAATCAGTCTAAAATAAGAAAGGTACAGGTTGGTAATTAGTTTCCACTGGAATGACAATCATCTGCTGGAAGGCTTTAATTTGTTCTTTGATTTTATGTAGCGAACAAAGCAAGTCCTACTTTTAACGATAACAATGTATTTGTATCGGCTGTCTGTGGTCTGTTTAAAGGGAAAAAAAATATTAAATCAATTTTAAAGGATATGAAAATGAAAAGATATGGGGTATATGTCAACCACGAGAAAAACAGAGGAATTTACAAATCTATATGTTTCCACAAAAAGGCCTTCAACAAAGGTAGAATACCAATCCTTGTTAAAAGCTCTAAATCGCCCCAATAAAAAAATCGAGTATGCATAAAATAATACTGCTCTTACCTGAATATTATCACAAATAAACATTTAACAGAACAATAAATACATTGACAAACTCATGACCACAATTCCTGACTTGGAAAAGGCACATGAGACATGTCGTTGGGTTAAACAGGTTTAGTGGGATCCCAACCCTCCCGTAAGTGCGCATGGTTATTTGCAGTATACAAGATAAAATAATCCACTGTTTCGATGCTCCAACAACAGGACAGAGTTATTGAGTTTTAAATGTTTTTTAAGTTTTTAGAGTTATTTTGTATCCACATTTATTTATGTCTGTTATTGCATAGTTGATTTCGCAATATTTCTGGCAGCCGTCTTACGTAAGAATTGTTAAAATAATAGTTAAAAACACTGAACGCTGGTTGATAAAACATTTGACAGATTCAGGTATATAGTAATTTCATCATCAAAAATACTTTATTAAAACATTTCGATTGTGCATCTTCCAATATGAATTAATATAATTAAAGGAAAAATTAAACGATAACAACATCCTGGCGGAGAAAATGAACAGCCTGTTTTATTCTACAGCTTTGCAGGAAAACCTGTGATACGGACTCTCCATATCGCAAACAAGCCGACAAGATTCATGAGATTGTAGACGTATTGCACATTCCATTTCATGAATATATTTGTCCGAATGACCTCGAGTCAATACGTCGATTTCGAGATTCTGACATTCCTGGGATGACGAAACATGTTTTATGACGTTCCCGGCAATTGCGGGTGCAAGCATATTTCCGGTTGATTAACTTTCTAACACACACAATTTCAACACGTCTCAAACTTCCTTCTAAATTTGTAATTTATGAGACTTTGACTTTTCCCGATGAAAATGAATATTTGTTGTGATGAAAGATTTTTGTTTGTCTAAATTTTTAAAGAAATTCTTTAAGTTAAACTGACGAAGACGCACGTAAAATTCAGGTTACTTTGGAACCAAAATTTCTTGTGTCATCATGTTTTAATGCTAATTGCAGCTTTGCTTATTTTAAATACAAGCTAAAAATGAAATGGAGTGTAATAATAACGACTTTTAACAACATAATGTTAATAAATATGCGTCCGTGAACATATGTAAAGCGCAGCAAGTATGAACCGGAAGACATAATACACCTGAACGTCTTTACTATCACGTGACAAAGTAATAAGATAAGTATGCTGTCCCTATCTCGAAAACGACGTATTGGTGTAAATGTCGTCATTTTACATTGTGACGTCAATTGTTTGCGGGGAAAATGCACTAACTGGCAATCCGTCTATACGTGTTGCTTATTACACATCTGAGATTTTGACCTCTTCATTTTTTAATTTAACGAGACAGTTTACAACCCCTGCTGGCCCAATGTGTTTTTTTTCCGTCGAAATAGACATTGTTGAGACTAATAGTTTCCACAACTTTGGTGTGGATTCGTCCACATTTAATGATTTTTTTTCTTTTCATATAATAAATATAAAGATTAGGCAGTAATAATGTAGTATAAATGAAATAATGAATATCAATTTTACCCACCGTGCCATCAGGCCCGTCTAATACCCTCCATTGATTACAGTCGTTACTATACAGTACTCTGTAATCCGTGACCCACTCTTGACAGCAACCGTTTCTTCCCTGTGTGGTGACACCTTGTATTGAAAAATTCTTTTTCATCTCAAACTGAAAAATTCACAATATAGACTTACATTATGCTTGAGAGTAAAACGCAAAGCACCGATAATATTCTTGTCGTTGGAAAACAATATTTTAGATTTTTAAAATTCTGTAATAGTCGCATTAAAACCCATCCTGGAGAAATAGTACGTGGGAATAACCACCTGTCCACCCCACATCGCAATGGGACCAACTTCTATTTGTAGCCTAAAGCATCCCATTAATAAAAATCATATTAACATCAAAGTTTATGGAACGAATTTGTGATCAAGGGGTCTTTTTATAGACCTAAAAGATAATTTTGACGATTTTAGATTAAAGTTATTGTTCATTTCAAAACGCAGATATTAATATGTTCCTGTACATTCAGGTAGACATATAGGGTATAATTGTCAAGGTCTATGTATATCCTTTCAAGGTCTATGTATATCCTTTCAAGGTCTATGTATATCCTTTCCAAAACATGTGGAGTTATATAGACTTAGCTTCAAAAAATAAGTTGTGGCAAAAATAAATTTTCAATGTTTTGTGTATGTACTCGTTGAGATATTCGTGTTAGTTACAATGCCATTTGCAAAAAACGATTAAGAAAACCACTCAGAAAATGTCTTTTGCGCTGAACATGTACTATATATGGTCTCAGGTGAAGTTAACACTTTTTGCACAAGGCTTGAGAGGAAAAGATGAGAAAAGAAGATTAAATAAAGTCTAAACAATGGAAGAAATGTTTCAACTTCTAAAATTCGACGCAAAAAACAAGCTAACAGTGCGAAAAAGTGATACTTTTTACCTCTAAAAATTGTCGTAAATCATTAAAGTTTGCAGACCAAGCTCCCATGTAAGTTACGCCATTAGACGATTGTTCCTCCTTTGTATCGATGTGTGACCTTGATGCACTGAAGTCATGTAATGTATCGTCATGGAAGAGTTCACTTGAAGAGGTTATGATGACGTCATTTGGATAACTCAACAGGATATCCGAATTACAGTTACCAGCTTAAAAATATAACAGTTTTGTAAATTATATACATCCTAAGTTTATGATGACCCCGTGACTCGGATTTCTCCTGGTGGGTCGTTGTCGTTTGTCCTATAAACATTGTAATGGAAACAATGTTTCTGAGCAAAAAGTCTGACAAGATAGGCTAACGTGGTCAAACCCTGATGGTTTATAAAATTTTTATTGATCAATTCAAGGGACATGCAGTTCTTTAAAATATGTTAAATTACTTTCTCAGAGATAAAATACTAGGGTTGTAGTATAGAATTAAAGGTGAGTAGGCAATACAACAAGTTATAACTCCTGTCCAGGAAAACCAGCAATACAATTGACGGAAATCACACTTTTTCTTTTCTTTGTTTTTGTGGAACAGAATACATTAGTTTTCGCCTCATTCGCATCACTCCCTGCTGTTTCCGATCTTTGTAAACTGAAACACTTCACAGGATTTTATGACGGAAATAGTCAATAATGTTCAGATTGGTTTATCCTATTAAATATACATAGAGGATCCTTTCGGGCAAATCGAGACTATTTTCGGCTACAACCAATCATTGCCTAAATACCTTATAATCATTGTAGATATGCGTAAACGAACCCTGTAAGAAGATTGTGGTTTCGCTTCACTTGTAGTTATTCTTTATGAGATTCAGTTAAGTTAAGTTTAAGTCCAGAGTAGAATACCAATTTGAGAGATAAATAAATGCATAGTTCCAAAAAGAAAAGACAAATTTTAAACAGATAAAAGTTAAAACAAAACAAAAAGGGACAAAGGCTTGAAATCCACGAACTCCTTTATAAAACAGGAGTGGGATCAGGTGCTCTAGACGGATAAGCATCCCCTGTGATGTGTGCAACAATACAATATGTATCAAACAAATAATGATGGCGACGTTGGAATTTTAGGAGGAAGGATTTCAGGTTGAAATTTCAGGACCCAATTTAAAATTATGGCATTTTTTCTAAAATGAAATTCTGATTTCAGAGAAAAATAATTTGGATTGTTAGGGGAGGACACATGTTTGGATAGGATGAGCAATGGCTGAGTTTGTGGAAAACGACATGGAAGTGAATTTGTTGTTCAATATTTAAAAGAAGAAATACGGAATACACCATCCAACTCTTATACATCTTTTTAACATATATTCACACCTGCTTACAGTTGAAAAAGAAACGCTGAAGAAAGTCATGAAAGTTGTCCATCCTCTTTCATTTCAATGTCAGCCTTCTGGACATTTTTTTGATTTACATACAATAACATTTGCAAACATGTAATCACCTTAGAAACGTCTCGTAATTAAATACTTACAGTTTGCTTTGTCTTGTGCAAGAATAAATTTTTTTCTCAATATGTCATGTTGTTTTGACACTTGTAAATAGACTGGACGACTACACAGTGTCAAAACAAAAACAATTGATGGATGCATCTGAAAAAAATGCATTGATTGTTGGATTAAAAAAAAATCATCTTTAGTAATATTTAATAAACCATCAATATTCATTCAAAAACAATTTCTTTAAAAAAAAGTTGAAACGACGTCGTACGTTTAGGTCTATAATGAAAGGACGGTATTGTTTAAGTTATAAATGGACCAAATATCGAAGAGGAATAAATTACTTATATTGTCCTTGGAGTAAGAACGAATTTAACTACATAAACATTGGTGGTTGGTATTATGGTGAGTGAGATTGTTGGTTTCCCTCGATTATTGGTCCTTTTAAGCACGTTTAAAATCTAAAGAAAGTACTGAAAATCTTACCTTAGAAAGAAAAAATAAACAAAATGGATAAATAGAAGCAATTAGCGAAATTGATAATAGAATGACAACAATTCAGTGTACAATCCTTATCGGCAATTATATAGATAAGCAGGTCAATGTCTGACCCATTCCGCTGAATTTTCCTACACGGATTAGGAGCAAATCAAAAGTCAAAAGGATTTTTCGATAATCGAATGGCAATTATTTGCATATCGCAGAATAAATGTACAGATATAATAGACATTTTTCACTCACAGTTGCCTGTCGAGCTAATTATTTTGAGTCGAACTTAGACAAGAAGTAGTAATTTTTAATTCCTTACCTGACCCTGGAAAATAATATTAAACGGTGCTGCGAACAAGACAGAATGGCATTATAGACGGCCTTGCCATATAGACACTAACACCGTAATAAAATTACATAATTTCAACACTGACATCTCTCACGTCAATAGAAGACTGATTACGTAAGAACGGTTAGAATTGGCCACGAGAAACCAGAGTCAATAACCTCTGCGACCGTCTATATTGTAATGAAATCTACAGAACGGAAATTGCCATGTTACATTAGGGAAGGTGTGGTTTGGATAGAACAAAACCGCCTATCCTTGTTGAATGCATTAAGAGCTGTGGAATAGTAACATACTAATCATTACATATCAGTTATAAAATTAGATCTCAAACACACCACATCACCAAAAAAAGCCTGCCAGGCCAGCAATTGATATTATCAAAGAGTAAAATATACTATATAAAACAAAAAGGCAAGCCGAAATACCGGTCATATGGGGACAAGCTTTAAGCATAAAATGCTAAGAAAAAATTATATTGCTCCTAGCAGAAGATAACATTAAAGCATAGTCTATAATCGAAACTTATGTATTAATGAGACTAATTGAATTCAATTAATGTGACAACTGGCACACAATAATAACATATCAAAGATAATCAACATTCATGGAAAAGGTAGCACTGAAATACATTTTTGGGCAAACTGAATATAGATTTGAATGGGAATAAACAATGTGACCTCTGTAACATGATGAGACCCAATGTCCAGTAGCACATATTTCACTATTTGATGACCCGGTGGCAGCTGCTAAATAGGCACTACCTCTCTTGAGGCTATGAAATGAATTATTGCTTTTTTCATACTCGTCAAGGAGGGAATGGGAAATTCTATCAATCTCACATTTTGATAAAGGTATAATCCCTCCATGTTTGCTAGGTTGACCAAACGCTGGATTTGCAGATTTCCCTGGAATCAAATTTATCATATGAGAATAAGCGGACACCAGGCATAGGAACGACTGTATCATTGACGACTTAATTGTGCTTTTGTTGTGTTTAAGACCACTGTACAGTTATCGGTAGTTCTACACTAATTCCAATCGCACGTGTTTTAATTGATGTCGTAGCTTGAGATAACCAGTGTATATATTTTGGACTAGCTGTACTGAAGGCGGTATATCTTATTGTCTCTTGTTTTAAGTGTTTTTGTCTGCGTAGTATGTATTGACGTTAAAAGCCTTGTACTTTTTTTTGGTTTGTTTTTAAATATAGTTTGGTCTCACTACTGTTCACCACATAATATATGTGCTTGTATACCACTGTATGTCATTGTTTTTATGTTAAAGTGTTTCGCATCGTTTGCTTATTTGGCTTTTATATTTGAATATTATCACATTTTATTTTTGAAGCCTTATACAGTTTGCCGTAAGATGAGGACATGTGTCCATAATTTAAAACCTTCGGGCAACCTGTAGAAGTTTGAGAAAACACGTTTTGAATGTCTGTCTCCCTGACAACCTTTTTAAAAATTTATGCAATACCATTAAACGTATATTTAGATGCCGGAATTCAGTGTCGAGCAAATGTACATTGTTGAAATTAAGATTTTATTTCTCCAGTGTAGAATAATCATGTGAAAGATCAAAAATGCCTGATCAAAAAAAAGACAAGACAAATTTGAAACGAACAGATAAAACGAAAACAAAAAGAACAAAGACTTGGAATCCACGAACTCCTTTACAAAACAGGTGATCAGGTGCTCTGGAAGAGTAATCATCTGTTTGATTTGATGAAGCCTCAAACAAAAGTTAAGATCTGCAGACAGAATGCATCATATGCTTTATGTTCAATATTATGATGTTTACCAATGTTGCCTAAATATATTTCTAATATATCGTTAATACGTGCATGTGTTTTAGACAATATTATCAACGTTACATGTGTAAATACATAGATTTATAGAGACTAAAAATAACATATCCAAACAAACCGAAATGGGAAGCCAAATTCACCGACAAGGAGTTTTTTTTGTATCCATAACAATGCATCTAGCCAAAGAAATTTCATAGGTTGAGAATTTAAACATTCATTCTCTTTTAATTTCTATAAAAAATTGTGATAAAATGCATGCTAGCAAGTATGTCAATTGGATTTCCTTCCCTATTAGGAACTTTGGTCAACCACCACAATGGGTTCAAAATGCCAGTTTAACAATAATATATGACTATTAAGAATTTGGTGATATTGTACACGTGTTTGTGGGGTAACCTCTCATCACGTATTTGAACCTGTCTGAGAATGGTATAACATACAAAATTACCAATGTTAAAGAAATCTGGAAAATTTAGGTATGCTAGGAGGTAACCACTCACCAGTAGCATTAGAACTGAAACATAGGAAGTCAAAGATTCAAATATATTCATCATGTTTATCATGGATATTTGAAGGAGGTACCAAATATATCAAATATATTCATATATTCAATTATCAATAGTCCTACACTAATTCCAGCCGTACGTGTTTTAATTGATGTCGTAGCTTGAGATAACCAGTGCTTGGATTTTTGACTAGCTGTACTGAGGGCGGTACATCTTCTTTTCTCTTGCTTTAAGTGTTTTTATATAGATTTATTCTCCAACAAAAAGATCTCTGTGTCAGTCAATCAATTTAATCGTTTCTCTCTTCGGTGAATAATGACCTATAATGCCCATTGTTGATTAACCAAAACTATTTTTTAAATACAATTTGTTTATTTCTTGTAAGATTTAATACAATTTATAAATCAATAATCCTGATCATTCGGGTCCACAAAATCAAAGTTTTTTCCCAAAATATAATGAAGTCTTTTTCCAAATCTGCTGCCACCAATACCATAATCGCTGACAAAGTTTTCTCTTTTGTTTTGTTTCTTCCATCTCAAAGGATCAACATTGAGTGTTTCTCTCTGGTCTGTAGCTATTACTTTCGAGCAATACACGGTATCTGTTGTAAAATGCACAGTCAGAAGAACAAGTAACAACACCGTGTGATTCATTTTGTTAAATTTCTGAAAAGAAAGTAGTAAATGTATTCGAAAAGATGTTTTCAAAAAAGAAAAGTAGAAGATATTTTATTTTATTTTTTTCAGTATATATTTCCAGAGACTCATAACAATATTTTAGCGTGCAGTATTTGTCATATTTCTCCAGTACAATAAATCGTCTGAAAAGTGAGATCAATTATGCTTCAATAGGTTTTTCAACAATTTTGCAATACAGTTAAAGGCTTCTTCGACGAATACTGATAAATATTTTCTTTCGTTGAATAATTAGTTTATTTACAAGCTTGTGCAAAATAATATTCAAATCGGGAAAATATTGACCAACCCGATATTGATGAATAGCATGTAACCCAAACACCAAAAAGAGCCGTGGGAATGTTCATAAATTCAACTTCTGTCATCGTATCATGATTAAACCAATTAAACTTTACGGGACTATTGACAATCCATGAACGTACCAATCAGAAACCAAACCTCTGTAATGGTAAAATGCATTTAATAGTTGTCCCTGCCGTCGGATTTGGCTTCC
Source organism: Geukensia granosissima (assembly GCA_032357055.1). Classification (NCBI taxonomy): domain Eukaryota; kingdom Metazoa; phylum Mollusca; class Bivalvia; order Mytilida; family Mytilidae; genus Geukensia; species Geukensia granosissima. The sequence goes on from JAULBM010039945.1 coordinate 10,024, forward strand.
ACTTTTTGGTTTGTATGGTTGTTAGTGCTTCGTTTGCTATATTTGAATCTTTGACTTCCTATGTTTCGATTCTAATGCTACTGATTAGAGGTTACTACTTGAAATGTACATAGAGCATACCTTAATTGTCCATATTTATTTATCATTGGTAATTTTGTATTTATTGCGAAATATGAGGATTGAAACAGTGAAACCTTTTCAAACAATAATGATACAGTAATTCCATTATATTTCGAAATTGGTCAGTTATGTTTGATTCTATAAGATATTCCTGCAATTGAAGCCATTTTCGCTCTCAAGTACCACCAATTTAAAAATAAAGAAAAATTCGTTGAACAAGAATGAGTCCGAAAAAACATACGATTAGAGAACGGATATTGGTCGGGAAAAGGCAAAAAAAAAAAAAAATAAAAATAAAAATAAATTGTGATATAAAAGAATACAACAAAAGAATTTAACAAAAAGTACACAGAAGATGACATTTGCGGAATGATAGATTTCTTGAATGACAACATTTTTGTAATTTTTGGCGGGCGTGTGTTTCAAAAGACTGTCGGCATTCCAATGGGGACCAACTGTGCACCTCCTCTTGCCGACTTATTCCTTTATTCATATGAAGCTGACTTCATACAGAGCCTTCTAAAGAGAAAAGAGAAAAAGTTGGCTTAATCTTTTGGTTTAACGTTCCGCTATATAGATGATGTCCTTTCACTGAGTAACTCTAAATTTGGTGACTATGTTGACCTCATCTATCCCATTGAACTTGAAATCAAAGATACTACAGAAACAGAAA
>JAULBM010039956.1:0-10815 GCA_032357055.1 Geukensia granosissima
ACGGACGCCCATTTAGCAGGGGTTCTACCTGCAGGCGGAGAAACCGAACGACCTATTTCTATACCCCGGCCGCCCTCGGGGGGTAGGTGGGATAAAAATAGTTCGTAAACCGGCCACAGAAGATCCCTGAAATCGTGATATATTTGTTAGTCTTCTACGCAATGTAGATGACTCCGTGCAAAACATCTAAACGATCATAATTTTGTTTGCAGATCTAAAAATAATTATCGCCTGTTTTTCTCAATAATAGAAATATAAAATATATTTTTTCGTTGTTTCTCACAAGTCGAATTTTGAATTCCAAGAAATTAAGAGTCCAAATTTCTGTTGTTCGCCCCTTTTAAAAAAATCCAAATTGGTCGACTAACTAGTTTTGAGTGGCAAGGTTTTGCTCAGGGTTTTAGCTTGAAAGAATAAAATTAGGAGGTTCGGAATCGAAAAAATAAAAAAAATTACGAAAATATGTAATTTTTGTCAAAGAAAAATGCATTAAATCCGCTTCTTCAAATAACATACCCTTCTAACAACTATTAAACATCCAGGTTTGTGTGGTTTTGTATTTTTAGTCATTTTTTCCTCTTTGAGGTACAAAGATCCAAACTACTATTTCTTCCGACGTTCCGCAAACAACGTTACCATTGACACCATTGTGACGTTGCGTGGAGCCGCAAAAAAAGAGCTAACCTTATTTTCAATTTAGAAACTTAACGTTGGAGAAACTTATAATTCGAAAGTCTGTTACATTAGATTTTATTTTTTTATTCAAATACTATCTGAAATTGCACGATATCTTACTGACTAAGTCAAAATTTTTATGTATGTCTTTATTTACGGACAACACTCGGCCCTTCTCGGCAAAGCTCCGAATCAATGAAAAAAACATGAAAAACAAACCAACATTGTCTAAGAAAGTGCATGGAACTTATTATGTTTTTTTTTCTATTCAAATGATTGCTTTATAAAGTCGCTGATGTTAATAAAATAGTTTTACAACGTTTGGACAGTTTTGGAGTTTTCTTCTTCTCTTCTGGCGGCTTTTCTGGTGTCATTTCTGGAGAGAATTCTGCTAATACACTGTAAAAAATGTGCTTAGAATTTAAACATGTTTTATAGCTTAAACATGTTTTATATCTAAATACATTATTCGTGACATGTTTCTATTCTAAACATGTTTAGATATTTGACGCTTAAAACACTCAAGTAAGTTACATGTTTAGAAATAAGACGCATTACAGCAGCGGGTGTTACGAAATTTTTTTTTCAAAACGAGGCGCGTGCTTTCGCGGTCAAATCAACGTGGTCAGTTTCCAGAACGGTCAAAACAACGTGGTTAGTTCAACAAAAGAGAAAGCATTGCAAAGACTTAAAAAGATCAAAAGAAGAGCAGCAATTAACAGGTAAAACCAGCTTTTTACAATACAAAAAATATGCTTAAAAAACTCGCTGGTATGGGTAAATTAATACATATAAATATGAATCGAGATAAACAAATGCTGATGCGGTCCCAGTTTCAATTTTCCAGGCCTTAATTAACAATTTAAATATTTATTGGTTTCAGAAGTAAGAAAGTAAAAAGAATTTTCAAAGCAAAAATTCATAACATTTTAAATGGATGAATTTCTCTACCCCCCCCCCGCGCACATGTACACACTCACATATGCCCTCCCATTTTCCAACCCGTCCTTCTCCATCACCACTGACAAGAATTCCTCCTCACACATCGAAATTGTGTTTTTTATTAATTGTTATTGTTTTAAAAAACCTGCGGGATTGTACATTTTATATTATTGTTTACCAAATATGTCACGTGATTTGTACGCCAAGTCACATGATTCAATAATGGCAGTGAATAATTTTGTTTTACTCCAGGATTCAAAGATACTAAAATGAACAACAACAATGGTGAAATTCGAAATGCAACTGTCTCGGAAATGAAGGAATGGTTGGCATCGAAAGGAGTCAGTACCGCTGTATGCGCAATTTTTGAAGGTGAATAATATATATAATGTGAATAATAATTGGCCAAAGGCCAGTTTAAGGCCAAAGAAAATTGTTGTACATTGCAGTATTATACAATTTACATCACAGGGGATTTGTGAAATGTATATCTAGTAACATATATGTTTGCTAGGCAATGAGAACCTTTCCCGGCTTGGTGAAACCTTATAACCTAATTCATAGAGTTTGCAAAAAAAATGAGACATGTTAAAATTTTTAAAAAATGACATGTTATCTTTAACAAAGTAAAATTGAACAAGCAGCATAATTGAAACTCACTAACAATTTCCATCCATTTTTGAGATGATAATAAAATTCTGGATTTGTGAGAATGACCAGTGATGTGGTATATATCAGAATACTTTGAATGTATTTTAATTACAAAGGTTCAGTTAATAGTGTTCCTTATTTCCGAAGTACATGTCTTATGTTTATTTCAGGTTTTTAATTGCATGTGCATGCAGAGTAAAAGCAAAATGAACAATTGCAGCATGTGTCCGTTTTATTGCAACGACAGGGAAGAGTTCATTTTACATTTAACTCGACGACATCGTAATGCACCTAACTTTATTTTGCACTGCAATGCTCCAGGCTGTGGTGCTTCATTTAAAAATCCATCTTCTTTCCGTGTACATTGTTTTCGGAAACATTATGATCAACCAATGAACAATTTTGAAGAAGAATATATGGATATAGATGATCCAACTGATGAAACTGATCACAATTCAGACACTGATGAAAAACGAAAAATAAGTGATGCACAGTATATTCTGAAATTGAAGTCTCTGCATAACTTACCCCAGTCAAGTGTTAATGATATAACTTATTCAACTAAGATTTTAATAGCCGAACACAATGAACTAATAAAGAAACTACTTATTTCTAGTTTATCAAATGAAGCTTTGAATGAGTTAGATTTAGATAATTTGGTGAAAAATGACAGTTTTGATGAGTTAGAAACAGAACATTTACAAGAAAGATTTTTTAAGGAACACTTGGGTTACATAGAACCAAGGTCAGTGAAACTAGGTGATGTTAATGTGCAAAAAAAGGTTAAGGGAAAATACATTCTAACAACAAAGGAAGCACTTGGTTTTTATATCCCATTTATTGAACAGCTACATGAATTCTTAAACATGCCAGAAGTACACGAGTCTCTATTTATGAACAGGAGTTCAAATTTTGAATATTCTGATATTACAGATGGAGCTTATTATCAAAAACAATTTTATCAATCAAACCGTCCTGTATTATTGTTTAGCATATACCATGACGATTTTGAAATAGTGAATCCTATTGGCTCTCACAAGAAAAAACATAAATTGTCAGTATTTTATTGGAATCTTCTTAATGTGATGCCTGAATACAGATTTAAATTGCAAGCCACTCAATTATTAGCTGTAGCTCCTTCACGATATGTAAGAAAATTTGGTTTTGTAAAACTCTTGGAAAATTTCACTGAGAGTATGAACCTCCTACAATTGGGAATAAATTTTCAGATTGGTAAAGAAGAAAAAAAATACTATGGTGTATTGTATTTTGTTCTTGGAGATACTCCTGCAGCACAGTTTTTAGGGGGATTTAAGGAAGGTGTTGGGTTTGCAGATAAGCCCTGTAGAACTTGTGAAATTTCACACACCGAGCTGAATAATAGTTTTACAGATGAACAGTTTGTGCTCAGAGATGAAGCAGAACATCATGACAGGTGTGAAATGTTAAGTGAATTAAGAGGACAAACCAAAAAATATTGGTCCAAGACTTATGGAATTACTTCACGAAGTATGCTGTGTGATGTTCCAGAGTTTGAAGTTACTAAATGCATTTAGCATGAACCAATGCATGTTTTGTTAGAGGGCATTGTGAAGATGGAAATTCAATTAATGTTAACCTTGTTTATTGAAAAGAGAAAATATTTTACTTTGTCTTCCCTGAATAATGCTATCTGATATTTTAACTACAATGAGGAGGAAAGAGCTGATAAACCACAAGAGCTTCAGAAAAAAAATTAGATGTTAAAAATACATTTCCCATGACTGCAATAGAAACTAAAAACTTTATGCTTTTATTGCCATTTATGATTGGTGACAAAATTGCTAAAAAAGACCCCCATTGGGAAAATTTCATTAGACTGATCCAAATAACATTGATTATTATTTCACCAGTCTCATCATCTGAAAACATAGACAGTTTGTATCAATTGATTTCAACCCATAACCAAAAGTTTAGGGAGTTGTACCCAGAAATTAATCTGACGCCAAAATTTCATTATTTGACTCATTTCCCGAGGCAAATTCTGCTCTTTGGACCTGGTCGCAATCATTGGTGCACAAGACTAGAAGCAAAGCACAGTTTGTTTAAAAACAAAAAGTGGAAAAATTTCAAATGTATGGCTAAATCATGTGCATTTCATCATCAAAGGTGGATGTGTCTACAGCAAACTGGAGTTTTCAAAAACAAATGTGAAACTTATTTATACAAGTGAGATATTGTAAAAGAAGGAATAACTATAGAGACAGCTGAATTAACAAGGGAAGTTATTCTATATGCGCAGCAGTATGAAAAGGAAATTCCCTCAAAAGTTATGAGTACAGTTTACATAAATATTAATGATATTTCCTACAAAAATGGATATGTACTACTTCTGGAGAATGCAGATGAAGGACCAGTGTTTGCAATTATTCAAAATATTCTCATTATAAATAATTCTAAATACTTTGACATGTTACAGCTTAGAATTCAAGAATTTGATACTCATCTGAATTCATTTGCTTGCACTAGAACAAATATTCCTTTGGTGATATCAGCTGTAAAACTGCAATATAAATGGCCTCAAAAGATGCATTTTGTAGAAGGAACCATGCATGTCATGTTAAATAATGTTGACTTTAGTTGGAACTAATCGCATCTTGTAGAAAATTGCACGAGACCAAACATCTTGATATTAGCTGTTATTTTTATACACATAGTTTTGAAATGGAATGATCTTTGCCACATAACTGAAACATACATGTACATGTACATTTTAGAGAATGAATTTGATGGATATAGACTTTTCGTGCTTGGGGAGCAGGATATATTTACAATGTTGCCTGGGAAAGTAGGGCCTGCTAGGAAGATCTTATCACTGCTACGAGATGAAAAAGAAAACAGTCAGGTAACGCTTAATTTTTTATAAGTTGAAACATAGGGGCCTGAACTTATATGCGTACCTGGGAAAAATAGATATTTCCTGGATATGCCTAATAATCCCCTCCTTACTTCAGGTCTCTGTGGGTTGAAACTTTCATTTATAAATAAGATAAAAAAAAAACAAAGTTGAAACATTAATCAGACAAATCAAGTCTTTTTCCCTTTGAAATTATTTAAGCAAATTTTTGTATATTTTTTTTCTATTAAATCTGGATTTTATGAATAGAATGGAATATGTACAATTTATATATTATAGTCATACGCTTAGTTTAAGAAATACCTTGACATACATGTAAGTGTAAAAATACCTTGTCATCCATCATCCAGCATTCCCTAACAATTGCACATTAAGCTTTGTTGATGGGAATCATGCATTAAATTAAAAGTAGAAATGTACAGGATTTTGAAATGATGACAGCTCACTGATACACAAACCCAAATTATTTTTGGGGGGAATCTTTTTTATTGATATCAGTGGGCTGTAAATGGAATTTCACAGGCTCACCTGAATTTTCACCAGCATCTCAGCATTGTGAAGAGCTAATTGTATAAAGTGTATGTGTTTTATTTGTATATTTCTATTAGCCAAATCCAACACAGTTAAGTGCTAATCTTTCACTTGTATATTACATATATTGTTTACATTTACAAATGTATACATGTACTTTGATTTTTTTAGCTTGTGAAGGGAGTTCTAACAGAATCAAAACAAACAGTGCCCATGCAGGTGCCCTCTGACATGTCAATAGATGATAGTAATGTTGAAACCATAATATATATTGAAGAAGGAGCTGGATGTCCAATTCAGAAACCTACTGATGGATTTGGATGTATGGTGGAAAATACAACAGAAAGATCAGAAGTTGAGTGTCCAATGCAACAAGCAGTATGTTCCAAAGGGGCAAATGAATCGTGTAATCAACAGACGACACCAAAGCCATTGGAATTGTATATTCCCGATTACTCAGCTTCAGTTAAAAAGTTGTTACAGTCAGGGGAAATAAACAAAGAATGGGATAAGTTTGTTGAAGAAACTGCCTATCATGTGTTGGCAATTGGTGAATTTTCAACCAGAGGGTTATACCAGGATTATGGACGAATGATGGCAAGAAAGTATCCTTGCATATCCCATAAGGCAATGAAGGAACCTTGGGTATGTATTTCACATTGATATCAGTCTTTCTGAAATGTGCTGGACACAATATGAAAGGGTTTTTTGCTATGTCAGACTGATTGAAAGCGGAAACTTTCCAAAATGAGGACAGTCAGTTAAAGAAATATAGTTACAAAAAATACAAAAAATGTCAAATTTACAGCCCACATATCCATGTATGTAACATGTAACAGCAGTATTAAGATTTCTATTATAATTATTGTGATATATTAGATGGAAGTGGGCTGTGCGCAGCAAGAAAGGGTCTCAACCAACACCTGTAAAGAAAACTAAATCACCAGCATTTGTTGAAGTTAATGGTAGATATATATGTTTGCTTGTTATAACTTGAAATTTTTTTCCAAAAAATGTATAACTGGAAGATAAACATTGCATGTATTTTAAGGTTTTAATACTTTAAACAGATTAACAATCATTTCAAAGCTAACATTGTTAAACATGTTAAAAAGGAAAGCAACTTTTTCAAATTTTAATACATGTATATTACAGTACTGTTAAAAATTTTGATACATTGTACATGTATGTATGATTGCAATAGTTAATGGTTATGGTGTTCATGTTGTACATTGTATGCACTGTGGGATTGAAAAACTTGTGCTTTAGTTTTAAATGTCACAAGATTTTATTGTATTCATATTTATATTGTATTCATGTTTAACAGATCAAATAACACTTGACAATTTTTTAGATTCCAAACCTATGGAAAGTATGGAAGCTCATAAAATGTTGACGGAAGAGGTGAAAAAGGACAAAAAAGAGCAGGACAAACCATTAATGTTCAAAGCTTTTAGAAGTACATTCAAGGAGAGAAGAAGTTTTATAGAAGGTGCTTCTTCTGTTGCTCAAATTTTGGAGAAATATCCTGTTTTAAGCAAATCTGACTTTGTAAGTATGAATATAACATTTATTAACCGAATATTCTTTCTAATCTGATTATCTGAATTTAATTTTGTTAATTTTCAGTTTAAATTAAATTTTTAAGGGAGACATTTGTTGTGGTTCCTTAATTAGATTGTTAATTTGGCAACCCCTGCCCCCTGTCCCTCCTCCAGTAGATGATGGACCTGATAGCACAACTCACATGTAATGTCTTAGGGAATCTCAACAGAAATGCTATTTTGACGTTTGTTTCTTTGACGTAAACTTGCTTTGTATGAATTTTCGAGTAAAAATGATCTATCCCACCTTTTGCTGAATTATTAATTGTAAAACTTTTTAAAACCAATTAGCAAAAAACATAGCAGAGTCATATCTTTCGAAGGCATTATGTTATTTGTATGCATAGAATAACATTATAAATATAATAATTATTTCTTTATTACAGGTAGAAAAAGAATTCTTTATGTTAAAGGCAAATGTTAAAGTTGATACTGTAAAGGCTAACTGGGACACTGTCCTAAAAAAACTTGATGTTGTATTTGAAGAAACAATGGTAAGTAGCTCAAATTGTTTTACCTTAAGCTTTTTAAAAATGTGACAAAATACTTGTTCTCACAGAATCTCATAACACAAGGAAATCTCTTGACGGAAGTTTTGTTTGTTTTATTTTTCTAATTGATCTAGGAATGGAGCTGGAATTTATTTAAATTAAGGAAATTTTTTGCCAAAATTAACTGCGTGCAAAGTGCCTTTGTGGATTTGCCTTCACCAGACAAATAAGGGCAAAAAATTCTATCTACATTCAAGGACCAAATGAAAAATTCAGTTGTTGATATAATGATAAATTAAGATATATTCATTCAAGCTGTGAAACAAAACTGGAATGTTTTCTTCATTCCATTGTTATGATGAACACTGACTTAAATATTACATTTTTTTAGAATGAAGACAGGACAAATGAGGATGTTCTGGCCTTAATAGAACTCCTTTCTGAGCAGCTGAGATACTCAGCAAAGGCAAAGGCCATTCAACCTTTAGTGAAACAATGCAAGGTACTCTTTCTTTTTTCTTCATAAAAATGAAATTAAAGGCCATTGAATGTGGTTATCGTTCTGACATAATTTTTTTATTAATATATTTTATTTATACTTTTTTGTTGGCCACTTATTGAACAATTTTTGCAGTTTTATTCGTACATGCATTGATAGTTTTCACTCTTAGCTTATCATATTTTCAGTCTTCTAAGCTACCCATCTTTTCAAGTCATGATTTGCAAAAAATAAGGAAAAGAAGTGAAGTTGATTTTATTATGAATATACCAAAATGTAGTCTTGATACTCAAAATATTATATAAGTTTTCAATTTATATTTCAGTCCAGCGAGTTGGTCCTTGTTTCCAAGAAAACAGAAGCTCCCAGACTAGTGGTCATTAAAAATGATGATGGGACAATAGGAAATAGTTTTATTGTTGGAGAAGGACATAAGGTTGAAGTTGGCAGAACACTAACAAATGCCTTGAACAGTTTAATTTACTTATATTATGTATGGGACCTTACCTACCCTAAACAATATCAGATGCTGGGATTTCTTCAGCACTACATTATTGAGGAAAAACAAAACAAATTTCATATGAGTGGAAATTACTTGAGTTTTACCAAAAAATTTGAAGATATTTTACTTTAGACTTGTGCATTATGTTCAGTTTCTATACTGTTGGTTGGTGATTATAATGATCAAATAAAATTTTAAATTAGTCAGTGGAAAATTCAGAACTTTTAGTGCTTGAAAAGACTTATTCAAATTTCTTTTTTATTTTGAATAGAAATTCATTCTTTTTTATCTGATATCGTAGATTTTTGTCTGAATAGGCAGAAAACAGAATTTTCTATACATTACGCCCTAATTACTATTTTTATTTCATACTTTTGGACAATGAGCAAAAACATGTTTGTTAAAAAACAGAAATAGATTAAGAAATAGAATGTGAAAAAAACACAGTGTAATTTTTAATAATTTAACCTTAAAACATGTTTAAGAATTTATTAAATAATTAAAAAGTGTGCAATTTAGAATAATTATTTGACATTAAGATCAAATCAGTTTTCTTAATACCTGTATATATAATATTGTTTTTTGTATTTTTGTATATATTCATTATTTCATTTTTATTCATGGATGTATTATTCATTATCTCATTTACATTTTTGAATGAAGTCTTTGAACATTACTTTGAAAATTTAATTAAATATATGTATGATGGTCTTATGAAGTCATGTAGTCACATTTAGACGTAAACATATTATTGACAATTATGAAATATTGTTAATTTTTTTATTCCAAATGAATTTAATTGATAAGAAGTCCCATTCATCAACTTAAATAATAAGATTTCATAGTGCAGGAAGACTGACTCGCAAATATTATGGAAACTGTCACTTACAGTGCAGGAAGGCAAGTACATCAATATATGGTGAAGCTGCCACTTGCACATCTAGTGCAAGAAGGCCAGCACATCAAAATTTGGTGAAACTGCCACTTGCGCAACTAGTTCCAGAATGCCCTGATATTTATTGAAAGTCTTCCTTGCACGTCCCTGTATTATGCTTTTTTTTTGGTTTGTTTGATATAAAGCATTACTTTTTGTATGCAAATATACATGTACCTCTGATATTTTTTGTTTTATTGTAAAAAACAACATTTGGCAGCCTTCTTTAATAGGTGATCAGTTTGAAATATTACAATCACATGCCTATAGATTTAATAACCTAATTTGTTCATCATATGTTAAAAACTGGCAAAATGTTAATAAAGATATTTTTTATGTTTGTGTTTTGTTTTCTACTATTATAAATAGCCATACAAATGGTAAAGACTGACATCTGTTGTTGGTTGGTTGGTTGGACAATTTGTTGGTAACTTCTGAACTGGCAAGGATATTTAATTTCGGTTTCTACTGGTTTAAAGCTGAGTTGGATGGGTTGTAGATTTCACACAAACTTTAACAGAAGTTTGTCCATACAGCTTGTGTAAGACTGGGCCACCTCCATGTAACTCAATGGATATGACATTCTAAACATGTTTAGCTTGCTGATACATGTTTAGACTAGAAACATGTTTAAGATCTAAACACTTGCATCTAAACACCTAAACACTTTCCTAAACATGTTTAGGAATTTGACATGTTTAGATATCTAAACATATAAAAAATCTGTTTCATAAATAGTGTTTAGGAAAGTGTTTAGAGCCTAAACACCATTTTTACAGTGCATGCTGCACTCATATCCAAAACAAACAGAATGAACATCTACCATAATTTCAGGGTTTTAGAATTTTTGTAAAGCAATATGTGGTAAAATTCATGTAAGACAAGTCTGACGGCTGGCTTGTGAAAACCTTCTAGTATCGACCCAGTGGTTTACCAATGTTAAAGAAAATAAGGGATAGTTGATTATGCTGCATGGACAGCTGTTTCAATGAGTTACCTCTCATCTCCAGCATTTAAGGGAGAAGACCTATGTAAAGGGACATAACTTTTGACAATCTTTGGTATGTTTATGTCAACCATTTTTATATAT
>JAULBM010039967.1:0-10815 GCA_032357055.1 Geukensia granosissima
CCAGGCCAAAAAGAAGGCCAGGCCATAAAGTAGGCCAGACAAGGCTAATGAGGCCAGCCAAGATTTTAGAGTATGCCAGGCCTTCAATACTGAACGTAAAGAAAACTATTAAAGGCACCAAAAAAAAATAAAAGCTGATGAAATTTAAATGTAACGACACGCTCGGTCATTTGAAATGTAAAGATTTATATGACACATACAACTAATAGTTGTACCAGTAAAGCCTGATTTGTCTCCAAGATTATAACGGTACGACTAGGAATCGAACCCGGGTCGCCCACATCGTGGTCTACATCTTGTGAGAACGGATACGTAATGATATTTATAGACATTTTTCCCAAATATTGATAGCAGAAGTGAATGTAATTGAAGTGTTGCAACTTTTTTATATGTTTTATGGCTTTTTACTCGGTATATACTTTGAAAGGTACGCAACAGATGCTTGCTACACTGTGGAGACAATTGCAGTTAACATTAAAAAAAAATCGTGAAAAAATGTAATTAACAATAATGTCATCGCATATAACTGCAATGTATATCGTAATATGACATAACTATATCGGAATTTCGAAATTAGATGTCGTAATTTGACATACGCTGTCGTAAATTCGGCATAACTATATTGTAACTTCAACATTGCTATTTGATTAGACTCGCTCTTAATCCCTCTCCATTTTAATAAATTTCCAGAAATACAATTCTATTAAAGAGGTTGTCTGTTACAAAATCTTCTAGGAGCTGTTGAATAGTAAATTCAAGCTTGATAATTATAGATCACAAAAGAATCTAATAATTTTTTGAAAGAGACTGTTAGTAAGTCTACTTTTTCGTAATTTCGACATAACTCTATCGTAATTTCGACATAACTGTATCATAATTTTGACAATATATTAAATTGTAATTACGATATTCGATGTCGTAATATCTACATAGAATATCTTAATTTCGACATAGGATGTTGTAAGTACGGCATTATTTTATGTATAAGTGGAACCGGTGTCCGTACGTAGAAAACTAGATGCGAATTTAAACTTAAGTATTTTAAAATAGATTTAACATTAATCAGAATCTAATTGTTGTTATCGTTATTTCACGGGGTTTTTATCTCCGTAATTTTAAACGAAACAATTTTTCGGTTATTTGGTAAAATGTCATCATAATGGTTGATTAATGATGCATACTTCTGATGACAATCTAAGAACATGATTCTTCTATTCCTTGGAATTACAATAAAACGTCTGTCAAATCTGCCTTTAGAGCGTTGACTGTATTTTGCATTGTGACATAATTGGAAAATGTTTAACAGATATGGCATGCATAGTCTGCTAAACGTTTAACAAATATTGATCTATTAATTGATACGAATTAATCAACTAAACACATCTCTTTACCGTCATCGATTTATTAATTATTTTGCCCATCACTTTAATAACAAACGATTTGGAAAAATAAATAGGCAATCTACATGATAACAATATTTTACCAACTGATATAGGTTTTTTAAGAACTTCCTGATATCACTTAATATCCTACGGGCGGAGATGAGGGTAATATCCCACAATTTAAGATTAAAAATCTATCAGCTCTGATGACAAGGAATTATCATTTGTTTTAATATTAATCGATTCGAGGAATTATATTGATTGCGTGTCAAATTGTCCACTTAAATCAGATGTCTATATTACCGCGATCATTTTCATTATTAATGACACCCGACATTGATTGGGCGGGATAAAAGCAGGATTTGGTCTCGAGTGTTTTGGATTCTGTCTCGGATTTTTCTGTCAAACATTTAGCTCGTCAATAATTGACATCAAATTTGTAAATATTTAACTGTATAAGTAAACATTAGTACACGAAACCGTAATTGATTATAGACGTTTCAGAACATCCAATATTATTTTTGATAAATGCAACATGACAACAACTGGGTATCTTATTTGATGACGTCATAAATATCAATTATGGAGCGCATATATGTGTTTTCTAGAACATCGAAATACACCAAATAAAAAATGTACTGAAAACTTTGTTGGTTGATTTTCACTAAGTATATGAAGGTTTTCTTCTCATATACAAATATTCCTGCATCTACTGCGATGAAACGAAGAAATTCTATATCTTATTCAACCTTCGTTTTGATTTTGTAATGCTACATCCTCATTAATCCACAATAATGAACTGTTTTATGTCTCCAACCGTGGAACATTGCATTTAATAGAAGAAATTGTGTAGTAACAAAATTATTTTATGATAATTACCTTCATCAAACTAAAACTCTGCAGCATAGCAAACCATGTTACGCCAAATGCAATCTGCAAAAAAGTGACTTAAACAATTTAGTAGCAAAACGTATTCTCTCCGTTGTTAAGTCACTAGTTTAAAAGTAAACTGTCGTGTAGTTGTTATGTGCCTGTGCTATTGCTCATTTGTTTAACGAGTTTGCTTTACATCGTCTTCTCTGCCTTTTTAATTGCAATGAAAACACAAAATGGGCACCAGAGCGGTCTCCGGGGCTCGACCCACAGTGCTAACCCAGCACGAACACAGGTGGCGGATAAGGGAGGCCCTCTCGTTGGGGGATTGCCAGGTTATAATACGAAAAGCCTGGCCGTGGACCATATTTGATGACGTATTTGGAGATTGCTACGCTCCTTGCGCGTAAAAGACCCTTTTTGTAGTTTTCGAAAAAGATAAGGTTAATGACGCTAAAAAAGGCTAAATTTGTCGTTCCTACCCATCAATCCCTTTTTCCAGTGGCAGTCAAAATCCGTTGCCCTGTTATGTCCCAATATCCCACCCCCTTTTCGATATTGACAATTGTTGAACATGTTCTCGCTCTGAATATGCATGAAATATTTGCCACTTGACGTTAATCAACAAACACTCAATCAATCAAACACAAAAATCTTTTGAATAAAGGATGGAAGGGTCTGGATTTTGATAAGGCTGGTAATAACGTACATCTGTTTCTGATTGTAAAGCGGAGAATCAAAGGGAGTACTTGCTTCCCTGGCAACGTCATTTGTGATATATATTCAAAATGGCGATTGTGTAAGGAGTTGACATTATTTCATTCAATTGAAAATCGTCAAGTCAAAGGAAGAACAATTCCAGTGGCAAAAGATCAGACACAGACGACAAAAGTTAGTACAAAACATGAAGCCGCATCAGCCGCCTGCTATTTTCGATATTTTACATTATATACAAATGCAAAATCTCAATATACAATTAGCATGCAAGACAAAGATATTTAGTTGCAAATTGCTTTTTTGAAAAACTGATATAAGATTACCAAAAGTTGCCATAATTTAAAAACTAAAACCTTTTCATGTTTGGTTTGCAATTGCTTTCCAAAAAACTTCTCATGACTGCTATTTATCAATTGATCCTATTAGTGTATATTTGCCAAATACTTTTATAATAAAACAGGTCTGAGTCCAGTTTAGAATACCAATGTGAAAGACCATAAATGCTGGTCCGTAGATACAAGACAAATTTGAAACAAACTGAAAGACAAAACGAAAACAAAAGGAACAAAGGCTTGGAATCCATGAGATCCTTTACAAAGGGATCACGTGCTCCAGAAGGGTTAGCATCCCCTGTCTTTCGCGCAACACTAGTCGTGGAATCCTTAAACTTTAATTCTGGCCAACGTCAATCCGAGGGAATGTCAACCCATCGCTGCGCAAGCACTACCGGCAACAGGTCCTTAACTAGCCTAGACAAACCAACACATTATGATTCTGTTACTTTATGTTTTTGAAGTTTTTTAAAAAAGATAACAGATTTGAAAGTTTTTCAGGAAATTAACCAAATTTTAATTTGCCCAATTTTTTAATCTTAAGACCCCATATTATTGCGTTTTTTTTTCTTCATTTTCTGTGTTTGGTTGCTCAGTGTTATTCCAAAACTTACAGGTCTGAGCAATTTTCCAAAGGTGGAATTCCCACAATTTTAATCTAGAGAATCCATATAGTTACAATCAACTTTTTGTATTCCATTTGTGTGTGGTTGTTAGGTACTATTCTAAAAGGTTGCAGGCCCGAGAGACCCTTAGAAACTTTAAGTAAAAATTCAGATATTTCTTAATCAAAAGACTCAACATGATTAAAAATGATCGTCTGATTCTGTTGGAATATGATTGCTAGTTACTTTAACAAAATTAACAGAAAACATTTCTGGTAAGGATTGAACAAGACAATGAGCCTTTTCGAATGGGGGAAGGCTATAAAGAACTATTCGTTGATAAGCCACATTTAAAATGTATAAACAAACCAAATTTGTAAAATATGAAAATGTAAATGAAAGTAAAACTTATGCCCAAATTTTTGACCAAAAGGTCTATAAATAAAGTAGGTCAATCTTTTATTTAAAATCAGATTTTTCTAAGTTGATAACCGTTTTCCCCTAAATGACTTACAGGTCAATGTCGTCAATATTTAGCATTTGAAACATGCATTTTATTTCAATTCAACCTAATAACAAGTTTCATGAAAGCGAGACATAGCAGTCTAAATCGGCGTCCACACTTTTTCAAACTCCCATAGTTTTGTCAAATCTTACTGGATACATGTATAAGTCTTTATGTTCAAAATATTCCATCCATATTGAATTTTCAAGAAATTAAATTTTTAGTTTTCCGCATTTTGACGGATAACTGACTTAGTCTGAATTATGGTTGATTTTTGGTTAACCCTGGGGTTAGGTTTTTTCAAAGTTTAATATATTTGTCAAATCTTTATAGATAATGCTGAAACTTGCTGAAAACCTTCTCTACGTCATATTGAAATCATCCAAAGATAACTTTTTTTTTAAGTGTTGGTTAACTCTGAGGATACGTTTTTTTTCAAAGTTTAATAATTTTGACAGATCTAATAAACCTTGCTAAGGATGTTCTTTATGCTTTATCTTTATCATCCAGAATGAAAATTGGAAAAAAATATTTATTATTCCACATTTTGTTGGATAATTGGGATTATTTTTTCATTGATTCAGGTTCAAGTTTTTTCAAATTGATACAGCTTTGTCAAATACTATAAGATATTGCGGAAAGTGGCTCAAGTGCTTCTCTACATTGAAATTATATCCTTCAGAATAAATTTAAATTTTCCCCCAAGTTTTACATATTATGACTGATAATTGGACTTCTGATTTTTTTCAAAATTTTGGTTAACCCTCAGGTTAAAGTTTTTTTGAATTTGAATAGCTTTGTAAACTCTTTATGGATATTTATGAATCTTATCAGGGAGCTTTTCTTGAGCATATTTATATCACACAGACTTTAATTTCGAAATAAAAAAAAATTAATATAGACCACTTCATATACTGGCAATGCGTAGAGCAGGCGAGACACCAAGTTCCGATGGAACCGTACGAATTTTTTGAGGAAACAAAAACTTGGACCTTTCCATTGAAAATAAGATTTTCTAAGTGTAAAACTTATTCTCCATATTGTTCTCACATATAAATTAGAGTGAGGCTCATTATCTATGTTTCGGAATTTCTGTAAATATTCATTCATATTCACATATGTGGAAAACGCATAATTATGTGATTTTCAAGTTTAAAGGAACAGATTTATCGACAAAGTCATCAAACATTGAACTATCCAGTTAAACACAACGTGTATATGACAAAACGTGACACCAATAGATCGAAAAGCTTTCTCTCTACTTACACTCAAAGCCCTGTATGAAATGTGCTTCTTACGAATAAAGGAACAAATCAACGAGAAGGAGAGCGCAGGTGGTACCCACGTTAATGTCAACAATCTGTTTAACACACGTCAACAAAACCTATAATATTGTCAATAAAAAAACTCGCATCAAAAGCATCTACATGTGTCATCATCGGGGTACTTTTTGTCAGTACCAGTGTATTTTATTACGAAGTAAGGATTGTTCCTCACTAAAACCAAATTTTTATACTTGTGTTTGCCACCTGTTTGTACAACAAAGGAGAACCAAAGCTTTTAATTTGTTTTCTAGTTAGAATAGGGAAAGTTGGTATAAGTGGTGGCGTTATCAAATGTTTTAATGTTGTTGCTAAATAGTGGAAAGGAATCTGGTTTTGATACGTTCTGGCAGACATTCAAAAATTTTAGGACCTACAAGTGATTCGCACCACCTTTCTTGTAACTTGGATCACAGTTACTCGAAGCCCGTTTTAAATACTGATAAAATAGATGTCAGTAATTAAGAAAGGGATTTTGTAGATCATAAGGCAGGTCCAGCAATGACACTTTCCTCATTAGAACAATTTGTCATTGTGGACTCAAAAGTGAATCGAACCGAAACTTTATCGATAGTCTGTGTAATGAAATTTACTTAGCATTAGGAAAAGATTTTCTACGAAATGTGCTCGTCAAAGGGCCATTTCCATAAACTGGAAATATAACTAAAAAATCCTTATGATTTCTGGTGAGCTTAAACAAGACAACAAGCCTTTTCGCATGAGGGAAGGCTATAAAGATTTAGCCGCTGATAATCCACATGTAAAAGGTAAAAACAAACCATATTTGTACCATATGAAAATGTTTAAGAAAATGAAAGCACAATTTTTCGACCAATAGGTCTTTGTCAATAAACAAGATCAGATGAAAATCAATAAAACACGGCTTCATCCCTGATATGAACTGAACAGCTTTCTTTTAACTTTAATCATTAAATCTAGGAATATTATGTTTTTGAGACTTGCTTTCTCTTTCATATGTAAGTATTCTAACAGTGATTTCAAAAATGCTTGGTCTGACACAATATTGCGTATGTTTTATCTTCAAAAATTGTTATTTCTGTTTAACTAGTATTCAAATCATATACACATCCCCGATTGAATTCATTAATCTTGTAATATATTGATTGTGCAAAGATATCCGTTTTTTATATAACCAGGAAATAATAATTCAAAACTAAAATAGTTCAAACGTGTTTTCGACAAAGGAATAATAGACTTACAAATTTATTGAACTGAAATATGAGCAAGCTTTGATAGCATGGTGGTTTCCGTTGTAGTGATAAATAACGGAATCGCACACGGTCCAACAACTTCTCTCCGGATATATCCAGACACCGACACGAAGAATTTCCTGAATAGCATACAATAATCCTGTAGTGTCTTTAGACAAACATGTCTTATTTTTCGAAAGATTCATCAATATTTTAAACTTTAAAGTGATTACGATGAGAAAAGATGGCAACTAATCGATTTCGATTACCATTATGGAATACCTTGCGTGCTGTTATCGATATCTTAAAGACACATCTTGTCACTAAGATAATTAAAACATTCAAAGGAATTAAGTCACCAAATTTGACAGAAACATGACAAACATTTTATCGATGAAATTTAAACACAAATAATATGATACAATAAGCACTTGAATTTAAATATTTAGTAATACTTTTGGTAATATTTTCTCTTCAATTAATTTTAAAAGAATCTACTAATTAAAGTCGGTTTGGGATATTTTACTGTTAAGATTTATTCTTGACTGCTGTAGTATATTTTGCCCTTTTCTTAAAATAACCATTTACATGTAGTAAGACTTGTGTTAAAAGGGATAACCAATCATAAGTCTTACAAATTCCATTAATATTTTGATTCAACCTATCAGCTATGGTAGTTGAGAAAAAAATTAAAACTAAAAATATAATTTTGGTGCTGATCCCTTGATTTAACTATCATACTATATAGAACATGGATTTCTCTTTCGTTTTTTCATTTAATTATTTTTTGTGTGTGCTTAACAAACAATAAATGGAAAATATTTAACTACACTAGTGAATTTGTTTGCACATAAGTTAATAGAAAATGGAAAAAAAAGATATTTGCATTATAAACAGAAGGAATATATGAACATTCTTTCTTGATAATGGTACTTTGTTGTTAAGAAACTTTCTTCAAAATATTTTGCACGTGGAAGCGATCAATTCTCTCCAGGGAAAACAAAATTGTAATGATTTCCTAATGGGTGGTTTACTTAAAAGTGATTGCATTTATGTCTTAGGGCAGACTGGTTTCGATGTTTAATAAAACAAATCGCAGGTGATTCTCGTGAGTTCCACGTGTTTCGCACGGTAATAGCGTCATATAAGCTACCAAACTTCTTTTCTGCATTATGCAACTGATTCGAATATGTTTACTGGATAAATATTTTGATTTCCCAATGGATGAAAAAAGTTAAAATAAATCACTGAAAGATAAAGTTAGCTCATAAAGTAGCTTTCTGTGGTAATTAATTGTAAAACTTGATTCGATTCAGGTTTTGAACAGCTTAGGTAGGCATAAAAGAAACTATTTGAAAGCGAATAATGTTATTTATATTTTAAAGCTATTTGTATTAATTGGCAAAAAATAAAATTCCTCTTAACGTTAATTGCGTAGGATAATTCTTACTGATTCAAATTACTGCATGTTAAGATGTACATATGTATTAAAACTTATAATTAAGATGCAGGTGAAGGCTTTGTCTGCATTTGCATTTTGGTTTTTGGTGAGACTTGTCAACTTTAAGCCTCATCCAAATGCCTTTTCTGTTCGGATTTTTTGTGTCTTTCTCAAACCAGAAACTTACGAAAAAGGACGGATTCAGAAAGGTTCGTCTTCGAACTTGAACCATTATTGCTCATAAAACTATACTGACAAAGGAAACTTTTTCTGCATTTGAATAATCAATAACGCCGCACCTTTCCTCCTTTTAAAAGTCTGACATCCGCCCCTGACACAGGAGGATGGTATTTACATATTTTATTGGTAAATATGAAGTATGTTACTAGTACCAGTTTGAACTTATCTGTTTGACATGATATTGTAAACAATGGACAAAATGACACATAATACAAATTTATTCCGTGTCAACAAAATACCATTGTCCATCAAAACACAAAAATAAGTGACATGTTATGACTGTAAGCAATGTGATTTTCAAAGTTGAAGAATTACTATATTATTGACATTATGGATGATGGGATTTATCCAAACTTTCTTACCGGAGTTTGTCGAACTTTAATAACTTTCAAGCCCCTGCCCCTTTCTTACCGGACAATGTGCTTCGCCTTCCGGTATTAAGAAATTCAAAGATATACAAAAGCCATACAGAAAAAACACAATTAAGTCAAAGAGCAGGAAAAACGACCAATGAAAGTATATGGGAATAAATGACAAAACTAAAGATAGAGTCTCACGGGGAAGTTCGAGCTGATGTTTTGATCGGGAGAGTTAGTGTTCCTGTTCCAATAGTAGCTAACGTTCAAAGCTAGTGATAGGTTATACTATTCTGGAATAGATCACATTTTAAGCAAAGCCTTCACTTTGTAGCACTTTTGATTAAAAATTGTTTTACAACGATATTTCTGAAATACTTATAAACACTAATGAATCGATCTAAGACATTTTCAGTCACAAACAATACCAGAGAACAACGAGCCTATATGTGGTAAGGGAAATAAATCCTAAATTCTATAAATGGCAAATAAAGTTACTAAGTTAGCGATTTCGTACTTGTTCCATAATACACCGTAATTTTTAGCTTCTAAAAAGATTTTTTAAAATTACGTACAAAGGTCGCGGTAAACCACCTCCTCTACAGTTTGAAAGCTATTATTTTGTCAGATCAATCGGCAGCTTTTGTTGGTAGGGATATGGTAATTGAGTTAATACAATTCGTCCCCGAGCACACTAGTGGTAAAACATGTGTTGGGAATGTTTTTTTTTTACAATTTTACTAATGTCATAAAAGCTCGCCATAACAGATATAGGGTTTGTTGTAAACATAATTACTCCGAAGCCATGTTTCATTTCTTTTACATTCGGAAGTTAATTTAATTTGTTTCTGTACATCGTAACCGTCATTTTGTGTTAGATGAACATTTTGTTTGTTCTAATTAAATTATAATAATTATGATGAAGATCAGTTTTGCACGTTTAAGTGAATTATAATCCTAGCTTAAAGCATTTTGCTGTGCTTTTGGTACATCGCTTAAGTCATATTGCTCGTGGAGATAATGTTGATAAAAAGATGCTGATAATAAAATCACTTTTAATCTAGAGCTTGGCTTTAATAAAAATCATAAGGGATTATATTTTTATCTGGTATTACAATTTCATTATCCCTTGATATTTTCTTCAGATTAAAATATATTTTAAATTGTCTGAGTTCCTTGGGAATTGCTAAAATTGTTTCTGTTCTTTCGGAATCATTTGCATGATACTGAAGTTTTTACCTTTGATCTTTTTGAAATGATAAAACATCAATAATCCGACAGGAAACAAAGTTTTATAAGCTACTGTGAATCAGCTTAACACAGACATATACATTATGTGTCGAGCTAGATTGTATTCTTAATTATCAGTCTCCTTTCTCTGTCGTGATTTACATGTACATATTTACCATCACACAGGTTCATGCATTTTCCACATTGAACATGTCAACATTTGAATTTGCTAGATGTAAAGCTGTTTCGAATGTTATTAAAAGGCGTGTCGCTTAACGTCCCAAAATAGGAGTGTGGACATTTTGAAGGTATTCAACAGTTCATGCCATATCCGTTTTTATACAAGTAAAAAAACATTTTTTTCTCTGAAGCATTTGAACTGATTATCATCGTGTGTATGTATTGCTGTTTTGTCACACCACTGACTTACACTGTAGGTTAGTGGAGCGTTGAGCACACACAAACTGTTTTTTGACGCCACCGCATATCTAATGTTCCGATCCCAAGCCATGAACCTGTAGTCCAGTACGTGGTTGTCGTTGTTTAAATAATCAGTAATTGTTATTCGTTCACTAGATTTTAAATAGATTAGATGGATTTC